>VDFB02173678.1:0-13822 GCA_007258455.2 Sequoia sempervirens
AAGATTTGTCTGTTGTTTTGGTCTGTAAAAGAAAAGGAAAGAAAAATAGCTTTGTCTAGGCTTTTGCGAAAAATAATTGTTTGGAAGAAAAGTTAGATTCGAAAAGGAAATCGAAAGGAGGCTACATAAGGGTTTCTTCATCGAACGAAAGACTCCAGGTTTTCTTCTTTTATTTATTATTATTTTTTTTTTATAAACAAAATCTGGCTTATTGTGCTTAAAAGAAATTCATTGAAAGAAGTTCTGTGATTTGAAAACTTGTTTGTATTAAAACCCTTGAATCTTCTATAGAAAAATTTAGTAAATCTTTTTGAAATTCTTCAATATAGTTAGTAGTGAAATCAACTGTTTTGAAATAAAAATTCATTTTTAATTGAAGGTCGAATTTACATGTCAGATCTATTTTGAGTTTACTGAAAAATCTTTTGGAAATCTTCATAAAACTTAGAGGTGGAAATAATTCTTTTGAAAAAGAAAATCTTGTTTATTATTGGTTTAATTTGTATGTCCAAATCCATATTGGGATCTGTTATGAAAACAATTTATTTATACGATTTGTTAGAATCTCTATACATATATATATATATTCTATTCTTTTTAAAATACATATATATATAAAAGTATATTTATGTATATAGTTCGAATTTCGAAATGTCATGTATTGAATAAAATTATGCATTTTTAATTGTGAATATTCTGAATGTATTTCTCAGATTTTCATCTCCAAATGAAATATTACGAAAAAAAATTATAATATAAAAATGATTTAAAAATAAATTCAAATAAATAAATAAATTCTGACTGTGGGGTGGGAGATCGGGTCGAAAGTCACATTCCCCCACCGCCCCTCGGTGGAAAGCCAGCAAGAGCCACCATGGTGCCACGCCATTGTGCAGCCGCAGGCTACCAGGCGATGCCCTGCGGATCGGGGCTCCCATAGAGGTATGTACCCCTACTGTGTGTGGAGGTAGCGGCTGCGGCTGCTTAAAGTGTATTTCATTTATTTATTTATGTGTTTTTTTTAATTTTTGTGTTTCCTGCGTATGATAGTAACGTTTTCTTTGTATTTCGTTTTTAATTATATATATATATATAATTAAAATATATTTTGTGTATATATTAATCTATATATATATATAAATTAATATATGTATATATATATATATTGATATATTTAATTATATATAGGTAATTTCTATTTTAGAATTTGAGTATATGACTTTATTATAGAAATGTTTTTAATACATTGGTTTTATATATATAGATATATACATGTATTACACATAAAAGTGTATATGTACACGTACACACACACACACACACACACACACACATATATATATATATATATAAGATTTTATATATTGTGGTCATGGATTTAATATGATAATTTTTACATATTATAATATTATAGTTTAATTGAGAAAATTAGAAATAAACGATGTGTTTTGATTTGAATCGTATATTCTCGAGTTGTTGATCTATTTATTTGATGAAATTTGTTATTCATTGTAAATTGTTTTATGGCATTGTTTATGTATCGGTTACCCTCAAGATTATTCGTTAAGTCTATTGTGGTATTCTCTTCATTGTTTTATTGTGTCCTATGGGAAACCCTAGATTTATTTTATCTTTCGTAGGAGCTTAGGTTCTTGTTTAGGAACTTCCAGAGGTGGAGATATTGTTATTTATTTTCGATCTTGTAATTTGATGTTGTTCTTATGTTTTGGTTTTGGTTAATGTACACTTGGACTGTACTGTTTTGTGAATGTTATGCATATGATAGTGGGTGAGATGGGTTAAGCTTCACAGATAAACTATTTGATTGGTTTAGTATTTCTTGTGGTACAATCCTGTTGTGTTGGGTATTTATGTGTTTGAGTGTCTAGAGAGAGTGGCTCTAGTGGGGGCCAACGCACAAAGGGGCTGTCAGGGTAACCCACCTAGAGTTAGAGTAATCAGTGATAACCTAAGCAATTAATCATGGGTGGGGTTTAAACATTAACAAGATAATTGTGATGCCTCGTCTGCCTGTTAGTGTTATCATAGACTAAAGGGGACCGAGAAGGCCGTGGTTGGCAAGATCGTTGCCTTGTCTTCACGAAAGGTTAACGATTCTGCATGAGTAACCCTATGGAGTGGCGCCTTGAAATAGGCTGTCAGGAGAATGATAGATGGAGGCGACATCTTGAACTAGGTTGTCAGGATAATCCATGTATAGATGGAGGTGACACCTTGTGATAGGTTGTCTAGATAATTCATGTTAAGCCATGCGATGACACTCCCCTCTCACATTCCATTTGTATTATTTTTTATTGGAGTCCTCTGAAAGTCATCTTTGATATTATGTCTTGATGATGTGTTTTCATGCGTTACTGTTGTATCATTTGTAAGTGAATTCTATTATGTTTCGAAAGTGGTCTATTGTTAGGTCTTTTGGTGATGTATCATGGTTTAGTTTTTATGTGGTCTTTTGATGTTATGTTATTTGGTATGGACTTAGTATTTTGGTACTATTGACGTGCTTGGTCGGGGATCCTTCCTTGTTGACTCCCAGCATAGGGGTGGTTGGGTGGAACATGCTTCGCACCCCGTTGGGTTCCCTCTGGTTGCAGTTGTATCTTTTATTGCAAGGTTTTGGCAGATGATGTTGATCCAGTGTTCTTATGTACCAGATGTATGTTTATACCTCAGATGTAATGTTTTCATTGATGTATCATCTCCCATTTGTGTTGGGATGACCTTGATGTAATTTATATATGTGGTTATTGAGATGTATTTTCTGATAGTTGTATTGTACTATCATATTGATGTAATGTTTATTCAGGCCATGTATTTATTCAGGAACTGTCATTTGTAATAGTTGATTATGTTGTGTTATATCTGTCAAAATATATATGCTTTATATCTTTATAATTTCATTTATTGTCATATGTACATATGGTATTAATATGGTTATTGTTTAATTGATTTTAAATGATGATGTGAGAATGTATGGTTTTACATAATTGTTTAACTATTGTTTAATCTATTATCTTTGTTATGGGTTAGTTTAGTAATGTCACCTCGTGTACCCCAAGGGAATTGATTGTGCAACTTAGAGAACATTGTAATGTTGGAATACTTAAGTACAATCTTATGCTCTTAAAAAATTTTAAGGCGAGCTGGGGTTTGTATATGTGGTATTAACCATGTACCCAAGGTCATTGATAATCATATTAGTTGTTATACCTATCTTAGTTTGATTAGCAACCGTATCTTCAACTCACCAGAGGTTTTAGTCTTCATCCTAGGTCATAGTACTCCATCCCTTCATCTCACATCTTGCATACCCTAGTCATAGACATACTTCTGATTTTGATCATTGTGACATTACCTTATTCACACCTTGATTATTGTCACCTTGAATCTTAATCATGGTATCATTATTACACATCCCTAAATCTTCAAAAATACAAAAAATATATCTTAGGTTGAATACCTTAGGATTAAGTCATGTACCTTTGCATTTTCATTTTCTAGACTTCACCTCACCACCATGTCTTCAATTCACCTTGATATGCTCCATAGTCAAATTGAATACCAGTCACTCCGCAATGGTCAATACCAACAAGCCATAGAATTCAAGAGACAATGGATCAATTCTCCATCCCAATCACCCATAGTCTCAACTCAACCATCCATCTACCCATCTTACCAAAAATCCATAAGCTCAAGTCCTTCATCCACCTACCCTGAATATCAAGAGTCACTCTCCATTTATCCACAACAAACGTCTATTAGTCATCCCTATCCCAACCTTGACAAGGGGAACCAACCTTCCACTAGTTCCTTCCAAGCCTCCACATCTTATCCTAATACATCATCCCTCAACCCATTCCAAGCCTCCACATCCCATTTGTGGTATGTGCGTGGATCATGATGGGCCAAAAGTGGTGATATGATGGGTATGTATGTAGGGTATGTGGTTGACAACTTATTTTTTACCCAAAATTGATGAAACAAAAAGGGTTTTAAAGGAGATTCTTATTTCCACCAATATAAATTATGCTTTACTTTAAATTCTAATAAATAATTATTATTCATTTTCTATTTGAATTATGACCTAAGTCTTGATTGATAGGTTGATTGAAAAAAATCTATAGCTTTCAAACAGTATTACATTTTTTGAATCTAAAACACACGTCACATTCTATGCTTTGCATACTATAGGATTAAAAAAAAAAAAATCATGAAGTTTTGACCAAGTTAAGGTAGGAAGACATACAAGTTTTTATATTTTTTAAAAGTTATAATAAAAAATCATAATTAATTATTTACTTGAAAAAAATTACAAAAAAATATGCATTACATTGAGATATGAGTCCTCTACTTATATCTAAAATCTTATTAAAAAATATTGTCATTTTATTGTAGTTAGGGTGGTCAGATAGACACCAACTTCTTAGTTTTTCCTTGAAATTTAAGTACTACAGCATTGAAATTTCAAAATTTCACCAAATAGATTTAAAAAGAAAAAACTTAGCAGTTTAGAAACTACATTAAATTTGCTACAAAATCTATTCTTACATATTTTTAAAATAATATAGATAACTTATTCAAATTTTTACATCAAGTTGCCTAACTTTGTTTTTCTCTAAATTTTTCCCCACTTGAGGGCCTATTTTTTCCATGATGATCCTACACATACCCATCCTAGTCCACCATCAACTAATCCATTCCTATTCACTCCATCCCAAGCTACATTTATTTATGAAAATACATTTGGTCATGGTCTCCAAAGTCACATCACATTGCCCACACCTTGGGATACATGTCAAAAAGAAATTCTGAAGCATGACATCATAGCTTCACCTTCATGTCAAGATCAAAGTATTCCACCCGATCTCCCCATCCTTAAGTCCATTCAAGAAGTCCTAGATAATCATGTCATCTAAAAGACACCTATTTTTCACCAAGATCCTACCCTTGAACAAGAAGTCCACAATGATCCTCTCATCGACCTTTATACCATCAATGATAAATTTTTTGAAGTTGATCCTATCCAAACTCCAAACACCACCGTTTCCCAAAATGAGACACTTGTCGAGCCTTTGGACACATAGATGATCTTCCTCTAGAACAAGATTCTTCTACTAGACATATTTACAAATGATCAAGCTATAGCCGAATTCATAGGACTCTATGTTCATGACCATAAGGAAGGTTTCTACATCAAGTTAGAAGCATCGATATCTTTTGAAGAACCATCAGAATCTAATATTTCAAAAAAAAAGACCAAAGATATCAATTGGAAATATATCCCACATATCAATGGAGCCAAAATATCCTATCAACTAGGATCATCCACTTTTAGATCAAATCAAGCTTTCTCATAGAAGAGAATATTTCAAGCAACAATTTTCACAATGATGGGTTTGCATCTTGCTTCCAAAATGATAGTTTTCATGCAATGAGTAGTCCTTGCCATAAGGTTGCTACCAACATTCCTTCCATCCACACCATAAACCATCATTGGCTTTAAAAAAAATGAACAATATTTAGTGTTCTATTTATGCAATATTAACTACATTCATTGAAAGTATGTGTGTACATTTGTATTTAGGTGAATTCAAATTTGAGTGCAATTTGTGATGGCGAATCCAAGGAATAGATTGAGGAAGTATGATCGAACAAGAGAGGGGAAGAGAAAAGCGGGTGAAGGAACACCTATTGAAGAACAACCCATGGAAAATATTGATGACCAAGGTGATGTATCTATGGAAAATCTAATGGAGATGGATGAGGATTCTATTTTCAATAATATTTCATCTAAAGATATGTTATCTAAAAACATAGTAAAATTACACTATAAAAGATTATGGGATGATTTTTTTGAAGAACAATCTCTAATTGGAAGAGCATAGTTAGTTGCAAAGTTATTTAGAAAAAAAAAAATGATCCCTATTTTGGAGTTGTTAGGGGTTGATAATAGGGAAAATTCATCTGGTTCATTAGACCAAATTATTGTTGAAAACTTTCAAGAAGCATTGAATTGTATTGAAAACAAGAGTTAATCTAGTGATCTAAGTGTTGCATGTAGAGCATTGATGACTGTAATTTCTATTAAGAAATTATCGCATAGAAGAAAAGTTCAAGAAATTTCTAAATTACTAGATGTTTTTAGGAGAACTGTTCAAAGATATATTGAAAAGAGAAATGAAATAGATGAAAAGATTGAGAAAAATTGGGTAAATATTTGTAGGGTTCCTCAAAGAGAGAATTTTAGAAGATGTAAAGAAATAGGTGGTTTAATATTGGACCAACCACTCTCATGTTTCTTCCAATAGAAGGAATACTATAGAAATAATAGGTGAAGATGGTACAAAAAATTATCATCCAAAACATTTTATAGATACAACACAAAGTGAACTTCTTGAAGCATTCAAGCAAGAATTTTTAAATGTGAAGATTTTTCAAAGAATGTTTGACATACTACGACCATCATTTGTACATATAAATAAAGTACATGAAACTTATTGTTGTTTAAATCATGTTGAATTTTATGTACACCTACAATCATATGAAAAAGATAGATGTCATTAATTGATCAAAATATAGTCATCCCTGGAAGCACAACACAAATTGTGAAGTCTCTTGTATGCAAAAAATAAGAAGATTTAGATGAATTCCATGTTTAGTGTATAAAAAACAAATGTAATGATTGTGGAGATTTGAAGAAACTTTTACAAGTTGAAAATATGAAATCCAAGTTATTTGGAAGAGATTTGAATATGAGAAATACTTAACAAAGTCAAGAGTCAAGGAAAAAGAAAAATTCTCAAAGAGTGTGGATTGCCTTACAATGAATTTATGAATAAATTTTGCAATATCATATATCCACATATGCAACATTTTCATGGTGCAAGATGGAAAGCTAAGTAATTTCATGATTCAAATAATTGCTTTCCACCAAGTTGTATTCTCTCTATTGTAGATTTCTCTGAGAAGTTCTATACATTTAGTCCTTAAACTAAGATTCAAAGTCAATATTATCATTCGGAGCAAGTTGCAATCTTTGTGTAAGTTTTCTATAGGCATGCCGAGTTACACATAGATGGTATAAAAGGTAGCAAAGATGATCGAAATATCATAAAGAGGTTCACTTTTATATTAGTGATGATATAGGTCATGATAGAAACTATGTAGCTCATTGTTTCATTTTTTTTTTGAAGATCTAAGATGATGTGGCATAAATTTTGAACAACACTGGATATGGTCTGATGGATGTGCTAGTAAGTACATTAGTTTTTTTAAAATTTAAAATTTATTTAGTTTTAACTTTGAGACTTAAATTGTTCAATTACTTATATATAATTATATTTTGACATGTACACATGCATACATGTGTATATATATACATACATGTACATGTGAATATATCTAGTGTTTTAAAGCTAATTTGGTTTGATTGTAATTATTTGTAACTTCATACCTACAATTTAAGTCTAAAAAAGCTTTCATTTGGTTAAGGCATCAACATGCTAGATGCAACACCAATTTTTTATGGAATTTTTATGAGAGTGGACATGGAAAAGGAGAGCACGATGGAGCAAGAGCATGTGTGAAGCATGCACTTTGTCAACATGAACTTGCTGGTAGTTTACCATATATATATATGGATTCTAGAGATTTTAAAAAAATATATTATATATTTTTAAACTAAATTTAATTCTTAAGTTCCTTGAAAGTAATAAGTGACAAATTTTTCCAACATTTATACTTGTAGGTAATGCCATATGGAATGCAAATGAAATTGTTGAATGGTACAAAAGTCATTCTCCCGCTCGCAACTCAACATACAACACATGGATTTTTTTGGAATTTATAGGTACATCTAGTAAAAAATTGTTATATTTGAATTTCAAGGTGTGTGTACATGATTTAAATAAATTTTCAAATATGAATTATATATATATATATATATATATTCACAAGTAAATTAATCACTTGGATGTTTGTAATTTATAGATGTTGATTGATCAAATCCTTATAATTGTCAAACAATTTGTGGTATTAGAAGTCTGCATCAAATCGTGACAACATGAAGTAGTAGGATTTATGCAATTAATGTGAGAGAAAAATAATTTTTTTGTGTTGATTGCATTGAGGACAATGCAAATATTGTTCAATGTGAGAATATTAGAGATGGGTGTGTTTCACAATGGGAAATGAAATAATTAATATCAATTCCTCCTTTTGATGAAAATGACACTATCGATGTCTATGATCCTCTATATTCAATTGATTACGAATGTGTATCTGATTTAGATGTTATAGGTATGTAAATTGATTAACTTAAAATTGATTAAAATATATTGTATGTAAGTAAGTTTCAAGCATGTTTATATATGAATTTATATATTAAAAATATATTTACAAATTTTGTAAATTTACATGGTGTGTGTACAAGAGATATTTTTGTTATTGGTGCAGATCCTAATAATGCGGAAGGTGTAGATTACTACCTACTAAGATGTATGTAACCAAAAATAAAATTGGTGGAATTGATGACATATGGTGATGGACAACAGTATCCCATTGGACAAGTCATTATTGAAGGCACATATTAACAACAAATAAAGATAGATAAAAATGGTATTATATTTGTTGATTATATACCAAGACAAAAAGGTTCTACATTATATTCACTTAGTTATAGCAACAAAAATAAATTTAGAAACTTTACCTAAAAGAGGAGGTTTCATATTGAAGATCATGAAAATATTTTAGAGATAATTAAAGATAGAGAGGATCCAAATTATATATGTACTAGGAGCTTTAAGTTATTTTTTTGATATATGTACTAGGTTTTTTTCAAAGGCATGGTCATTTACTTCCAATACATATTTAAATTTGTTCAATGTGGAATTCTTAATTTAGTTCAAGAATCTTTGATTTCATAATTTACATTTGAAACTTCACTTAAATATGTTTAAAGATCATATATATGCTTGATACTTGAAACATAGTGACTTTTGAAAATGTTTGAAATTTTTTCCTAAATGATTCCTTTAAATCATCTATTTCCAATTGCATTTTTATTTTGGACATGGAATTTTTTTTTAGCTCATGTGAATGTTCGATTTCATTTATTGAATCTTAGATCATATATATGCAATTTACAAAACCTAGTGACTTTTAAAAATAACTCACATTTTCCCTTTAAATTCCTTTAAATCATCTAGTCCAATTGCATTTTTATGTTTGACATGGAATTGTTAAGTTCACTTTCAAATCTTCTCAATTTCATTTGTTCAAAGTTCCACTTATATGCTAGATTAAATATATATGCAATTTACAAAACCTAGTTTATGTTCCAATTTTGCATAAATTTATGTTCCATGGCTCAATTCTTAAAAGTTCAAGAATCTGTCATTTCATTTGTTCAACTCCACAAGTATAGTGAATCATATGCAATAAAAAATATCTAGTACAACTTTAAAAAATCATTTTTCCTAGAAATTCCTTAAATCATCGTTGTGACCCTTGTAAAATCATAAGGTGAAGTTGTAGAGTCACACTTTCCCCATTTATCAATTACATTAGTATAAATAACTACCCTATCACATGGTGGTTTTTTTCTTAAATACACTATAAATATATTGTGTGCGAGTGTTCATGTTGGAAGTCTTCTTTTGGTACCCTAGTCACACGGGTAAACACTAGTAGCTATGTTGAATACAATATGAAGTGTTTATGTTGGGATCATGGTTTTAGAAGGTCTTAGAAGGTTTTTTCTAGTAGGTTATTAAATGTGAAAGTGTTGGTATTCTCTTTATTAGTGTTTAATTTTTTTATAATTTTTTTATTGGGTTCCTAAACTATGATTACTTTATTGTAATTTTGTGACAAATTGGATCTAGTTGATTTGGTGTTTGAGTGGTGAAGAATCTACATATTGTCTCTAGTTTTCTTTATTTTTTATGTTACTAATGTGACATTAAATACTATTATTATATTATCCAAGCTCTATAGGCATTGCAATTTCTTTTCTTTCATTTAGAGTAGCAACCATGATTTTCTATAACCTTTGGTATGTTACTTATGTTGAACATGAAAACTGAGAGGGGGGATGAATCAGTTGTCATAGATTTAATCTTTTAATTAAATCACCAGAACTAATTCTTATCATTGTTTAAATGATTAATCATCAAATGCCAATGAAAAAAATTAAATCCAACACATAAACACAACACTAGATTTATGTGGAAAACATAATAAGGGAAAAACCACAACTTGAGGATTAACTCACACTATAGAGAATATCAAAACAAATTACAAAAAGGATCACTACCTATGAAATAAGGCTCATTGCCAAAATAAGGACTCACTGTCTAGAACAAGTATTCACTATCTAATAAGGCTAACAACCTAGAGGGCTTACTGCAACAAAGATACAAAGAAGTCAAAGAAGACTTGTTATAGAGAGAAGACAATCTCAATGCAACAAAGGATTCCACCACAATCACTCGCAAACATGCATGAATGATAAAGTTCACCTTCTACTCACTACTTCTAGAAACTCAACATTAAGGCTTTGCACTGATCTTCCACACTTTCATTACACACACTCACTAGATAGAATCAATGTCACATCTATCTACTCTTTTTATTTTCCTCTTATCTGTCTTCGTTTCTCTTGTATATTTTCCACCACTAACTCATCATGTATTTATACCATCTTCAACTTTGAAACATATCTAAATTCAATCATCCAAATTAAGATTAAAATTAGGTCAGCCCCAAAAAATTCTAGGGTGGAATTAGAATGAGGGTGACCAAAACACATGCTTCATAGGGGCCAAAATAGATCCAACATGCTTCACTAACTCAAAAGTAGTATTCTACACAAGGTTAGCCAAACCAGTGTAAAACACATAGAACCATTAAGCACAAACTTTCCAAATACCAAAATTATCTTCAATACAATCAAGGAAAATCAACTCTAGAACTGTAAGTCATAAGAATTCATCAATGAGAAATCATGACCAACAACATTTCTCTTCTCTGCAGGAAATACAAAACCATAGTTCCACAAGCCATTGAACACAACTCTGCTGTCTAATGAATCAATCTAAAGTCAAGATATATTAGCCTCAACAACCATGGCCAACATGTCTAAACCATGGAAATATAAGGATAAAATTGAGGAGAAAAACTGCGTAACCACAAAATATCGTAGCATATGTCATTACAAATTCTAAATATCCTCGACATATCTTATTTAAAAATTGTATTCATGACACTAATGCCAATAGGAATAATTTGATAACCAATTGACAGGTTGACATCAATGTGACATACCTTCAATATTTCCATTCCTACAATAATCTCCCCCTTTATCATTGATGGCAACACAATATGTGAAAAACCATCAAAGACACATACTTATTTCCTTTCTCTCTTTTGTTTTACTTCTTCTTTTTCATGCTTCTTCTCCTTTTTTGGTTTTCTATTATTATTATTATTTTCATATGCTTCTTCTCTCCCCCTTTGACATCAATGGAAAAGGAAAAAGAATATTTTCCATTAATATCTCCTTTGACATGACAAACACAATGACAACACCTAATACTACCTGCTCCCCCTGAGAGGTAGCCACCAAAACATCAGTCCAAAGGAAAGATAGATCCATTAGAACAATGCATCTCTATATGTATCTAGTTCAATAAAGGAGAGGCAATAACCCCTAACTTCTCTCAGAGATACTCAAACACATCTTTAGATAGAGCCTTCATGAAAATATCAACCACTTGATTCTTTGTTAGAACATACTCACGCTTTAGTTCATTCTCCATGACCTTCTCTCTCTTAAGAATTGATATCTAATAGATATATGATTCATCCTTGAGTGCATCATAAGATTATTCAAAATGTTAATTGCACTTGTATTATAACATAAACGAAATATAGGATCATCATACACCACTGTGATATCTTTCAATGTTTTATTCATCCATATAGCTTGCGTACAATGTGATGTAGTAGAAATATACTCAGCTTCAATAGTAGACAAGGATATTGAATCTTTATTTTTACTCAATCATGCCACCAATATACATCCAAAAAAGAATGCACCACCACTTGTACTCTTCTGGTCATCTATGCATCTAGCCCAATTTTGCATTTGTAGGCTTAAAAAGTGAAGTCGGTATCTCTAGGATACCATAATCCATAATCTAAAGTGGCATTCAAATATCTAAGAATTCTTAGGTAGCAACATCGTTTTCTTATGATCTTCTTGAAATATGCCCATAAGACAAACTACATGCATAATATCCTAGTCTAGTAGCGATCCAAATATAGTAGTCCTGTCATAGATCTATACTTGCTCAAATCAGCCTTGGGTGAATTGTCATGTTGTGATTGCAACCAATCACCATGGGAATTACATGCAGGTTTAAGTGCATCATCCCAAACTTCTTCAACATCTCTCCTCACATACTTCAACTATGAAATAAAAATTCCTTTCATATTTTATTGATATGTAGTCCAAACAAGAAATTCATCTCCAAACATAATTTCAAATTCTTTTACTGCATCTCTTCCACAAACATCCTGAACATATTTTCACTTCCTCCAAAGATAATATCATCAACATACATAACTACAATCAAGATTTTATCATTCTCAATCTTAAAATATAGATTACTATCCAACGTACCTTTGCTTAAAATTTGCTAAATCAAATACATGCATGCTAGTCTCTAGGAGCTTGTTTCAATCACATATAAAGCTTTTCTTCAATCTGCACACCATATTCGGTTGCTATGACAACTAAAATCCTTCTAGTTGCTCCATGTAAACCTCTTCTTCTAGCTTACCATTCAAAAATACTGACTTTCCATCCATCTGATAAACCTTAAAATCTTTATGAGCAACAAATGCTAAGAACATCCTTATAGCTTCCATTTTTTCTACCAAAGCAAAATTTTCCTAAAAATCTATTCCTTCTACTTGTTATTAGCCTTCACACACAAGCCTTGCTTTGTTTCTATCAACTTCTCCATTCTCATTCAACTTATTTTGAACCTGCTTCAATCCAATGTGTTTTTATCACGTGGTCTTGGGGGCAATTCCCAGAGTTTGTTTCTTCTCAATTTGCATCAATTCTTCTTTCATGGCTTTCATCTAATGTTCATCTTTACAAGCTTCACTTATGGTATTCAATTCAATCTTAAGTAAACATGGTCTTCAACAACATCTCTACTTCTAGTCAATACTCCTTTAATCTTATCTCCAATAATTTGATTTTCTGAATGATTCTTCTATACATCTCTAGGTGTCTTAGATGACATCACTGGAGCAACTTCTTCTCTTTCATTATATTCATTCTTCTCATCTTGCTCATCCTTTTCATGTTGTTCCACAATCTCTTCAACTCTAACACAATTAGGTTCATTAGATTCATATCCATCAATTTCAATAGATTTCTTCATTGTCTCATCAATCTTGACATTTGAAATTTCTACAATATTTCTCAGTCTTTTATTGAAACATCTATATGCCTTGCTATTAGTAGAATATCCAAGAAAAATTCCTTCATCACATTATGATACATAAATAACATTAGTAGGCTTTATAATTCTTGGTAAATCTCTCATGGCTTGAAAAACACTAAATTTCACCAAGTTATCAAAATTCATGTAACGCATTCCCCTATCCCATAGCCAACTATCATTAATTTGATTCATAAAGAATTGTCCATCAACACCCTTCAGTTGATAGATATTTCCTTCAAATTTCTTTCTTTCAACAATCAATGTTCCAAATCCTTTTT
>VDFB02173679.1:0-30379 GCA_007258455.2 Sequoia sempervirens
TGTGTAATGATATCAATGCTTTGTTTGGGATTTTGTTGAAAAACAAGCTAAGGTGGATTGATCAGATCGATGGATTGATGATGATGATAACATTGTTGAGGATACACAACAATGCAATGATAGTGTTATGCAACACAAGGATTTGATGGGATTGATGATGATAACATTGTTGAGGATACACAACAATGCAAGGACTGGATTGATCAAGATTGATAATGATAACATTGTCGAGGATATACAACAATGCAAGGATAGTGTTAAGCAACACAAGGATTGGGAAAGATATCCCCAAGATGATGATGTTTTGATTGGATTTTGATTGATCATGATTGATGAAGCTTGGTTTGAAACAAAAGATGTTTTAGATGATGTGATGTTGACGTTTGAAGTGCAACCTCGATGCGACTGACAGTGATTTCTTGGATTGATGTTCAATGAAAGTTGAAGACTGATAAGGAATTTCTTCTCGTCAAAATATGCCATGGGCTAGTGATTCAGATTTTTGCTCACAAGTGGTTTGACCAATTTTATTTCATGTTTTCCAATGTTCGGATCGCCACATAAGGTGAAGGATATAGATCAAGATTTATTCTCGAAGCAAGATGTACGTATCTGCCCCCAATGTCTAGCAACGTATGGAATGCAATGGATGGATGCTCAGATAAGTGTATGGCTAGATGGATATGGTAAGCATGCAAAAGGATGCCAAGGATTATCTTGCGATAAGATAAGGTGCTTAGATAAATGAATGCTCATTTGGATAACGCTTCATGGCTCAAATAATGCTGCATAGGATAGGATTGATGAAAATGACCCATGTCAAGATGTTTTACTGTAAGCAAGTGTAGAGTGTGCCCCAAAATGTCATCAAGATCAAGATAACTTGCATGATGGACGTAGATATATGCGAATGTATTGGATAAATGGTTCATGGATGGATGGATTTATTATGGATAAGATGGATGGAATGCTCAATTTGTTATGGATGGGATGAGATGCTTTCAACTAAGCTGGCGCACATAGATGCTCGATTCCACACATGATGCCTGTTTGCCAGGTTTTCGTCATGGTCTTGCCCAAAGTGCCACCATAGTGGTTTTCACTAGAGGACGATTTTTTTCTTTACTATTTTCAATCCTTTTTATGATTTTTTTGGATTTTCATATTTTTTGATTTTTTTGATTTTTCTGAAAGATTTATGCTGAACCACAGGGTGTCGCTGATGTAGAGGCCCCTGTCATAATGTGCCATTGATATCCTACTTGAAGAAGCTGCTTTGCTAAGATACGTGCACTTGAATGCAACTTTTTGGATTCGTGATCTGCTTCATTGATACCAGGGTTAACTCTATCTCTGTGCGCACATCGCGATAGATTGCCTTCTGAATCCTTATGATGAAGGGTCGTTGCCAATACATGGTCAATGTGAGAATTGGATATTATGCGTGGAGGCGTGGATGGAGTGTGCTTAGGGATAAGAGATGGATTGGTTGACAGTTTGGAACCTTTGACTCTCCAAACTTGGGAAGATGAGCAATGATGGGTGGATACGAAAGTGTGTGTGGAATTAGGACCAACTGCTTGATACACTTTGTACGTCGCTTGAAAAGCATGCTTTTGATTTTGTGGACGTCTTTGATGGATACTTTTCCCTCTTGTATTTTTCCCCATAGTTTCTTTGACTAATGGAGTTTGATAGGGATGATCTTTCTTTGTATTCTTTGGTATCCATATGTACTTGATTTGTCCATTATGCTTCTCAGCTTCTTTTGATTTGATAATGTTCTTCGTACTTTGATTCAGATATTCCTTTTGACGTTGGTCCCAATTCGTGGATGGGGTGATGGGTGGATGAAGATTCATGGCGTGACTAGTTGTAGTATTGGCACCAGTTTCATCATAAGGACTCTTCGTGCTCCTTATGTTGATGTTTGCTTGAGACGAGGTTGCCCCCAGTATCGTGGAAGTAGTACCTTCATGCTTTGATTCTGCCTGTTCTGAGATCTCTTGTTTAGAATGCACTCTCTGATAAATGACCACCGTAGGTGACGTTGTTTCAATTTGCTGCTCTACTAACTCTGGATGTTCTATCTGACTTGTTTCCTTGAGCTGATAATGATGGATATCTTTATTCATGATGTCCTCAATCTGATTTTGGGACATATTTGATCCTGATGTTGACAACTCCGTTTGATTGTAGGAGTTAAGAATCTGCTCTTTTTGTGTAACACAATCTTGTTCTAGATGAAGATCATCTATGTGTCCATCCATAGAAAGCATCTCATGGGTAGATGGAGGAGTAAGTGCTATGTGGATGTGATCATCTTGTGTGGATAGGAGAATATCCATTAGATCATTGTAGTATCTTGGGGATACAAATTTTTGATCTTGATTTATTTTGGGATTGCATTCGATATGCTTTGGATCAAGCTCTTGACATGGGTCGGTTTCAAAGGATGGATCGCTTACAAATGGTGCTTGGATATCTTCATTATACATGGTAAGTGGCTCAATATCCTCAAGTGTCAAGTTTAGGGTTCTTTCAGTATCTGTAACCAGGCGGTCAAAGGGGATCAACATGTTTTGAAAAGGACCATTGCTAGACTTTGGTGAAAGATTTTGATCATGCTTTGGAATAAATTCTTGAGATATGTCCTCTAACTCGTAAGGCGATGTAGAGACATTTTCATCATGATCATTGGTTGATGGTTCGTGCATTATGTCAATAGGATCAAATAATCCCAACACTCCTTGAAAGAGATCACTAAAAAGTGGCTCTTGATATATGGTGAGTTGATCATCGGATTGTGTAGATATATCTTCAATGTGCTCCTCGATGGAGAGGTTTTGATCATTGTTTTCGATAATTGCGATGGAGAGATTGTGAATGTCTTCGACCATAGGATCAAGTGATGTTGATATTTCTTGAATTGGCTCATTGTTGAGTTTTGTTGGTGGATTTTGATCATGATTCAAAAGTGACTCTTGACATATGTCGATTTGATCCTTGGATGAAGTAAACGTGTGCTCAGTGATAGATTGATCTTGATCCTTGTTTTCAATAGTTGTCATCTTTTGTGTTTGTGCTCGTGTTGGTTGGGTAGCTTGAGATGCTTGGACAACTTGAGAGGATTTTTTCACTCGTTGAGCTTGTGTTGCTTGTTGCATGGCTAGATATTGTTGGAATCCCTTTTGAAAAGCAGCTTGTAATGTTGCGTTGTATTGGATTGATGTGGTGGAAATTGGTGGTGGTGGGGGTGGTGGTGGATTTAGAATCATGTTGGATGTAGTGACAAGTGTTTGAGATACGCTCGGAGCGATCATGGTAGTGAGAGGTTGAGATGTGATGGGTGTGATAGTGGTGGTTGGAATGATTGAAGGGATAGTGATGGTTGGAATAACCGAGGTGATAGGTCCTTGGGAGACCGTATTTTGATTGGTTGGGATCAATGTTGTTGTTTGATTAGATACCATCCATTGGTGTGATGTCGATGGTATATTCGAAGGATTTGAGGTGATGGTTTGATTGACGTTAGGTGTATTGATTTGGGTGGATTGATTGGTGCTAGGTAAAGGGGGAAGCCCTAAACCAAGGAATGATGTAGGTAATGGTGGTGGAGATTTCCCTTGGCGCAATGCCTCAACTATTTTGGAAATTTCCGCAATTTGATCTCGCCAAATTTGTTCTTGATTTTGATCTTGACTCACTTGAGATAGTTGATTTGGCTTTTGTTTAAGCGGATTTGGGATGCCTACTTGTAGTTTTTGAATGGGATTATGGGAAAATTGACTTTGGATAACGTTCTGATTTGGGATGATGTTTAGATTTGGCATGATAGGATGGACATTGTTGGTATTGGGAATCATTTTTCCAAAGTTTTCCGAGTTAGGATTCATGTTTCGAAAAAATGCACTTGGTACATCCACATTTGGTTTGTAGGGATTTGGTGGGATGCCGTTGTTCGTTTCAAGGTTCATGCATTGATTGTTTGGAGGATAGACTTGTGAGTTTGGACTTTGATTGAAATCTCATGGGGAGATGTGTTCCAAAATTCAGATTGGGCATACTCACATTCGTTGTGCTATTGATATTCGTAGGAGATAGTGATCCTATGTATGGATGTGAGTTTCCATAATCCCATGATTTCGTGAGGCTTGGATAGTTTGGTTGGTTTGGACCACTCATGATGTATGAATCTAGTTTATATTCCATGTTCTTCTTGTGTTTTGATCTTGTAGCAAAAGTGATTTCTAAGGTTCTTAGGACCAATGATGAGATGGAGGATGAAATGTGTAAATGATATGAGTGTTGAACGTTTAAGGATTTTGGATCAAAGCTAGACTTAGGGATTTTGAATTTGATTGTTTGATGTGGATGATGAACTTGTAAACCCTAAGATGTTGGATGTTATCTTTAGGATGAACTTGTAAAAAGGTTTGCTAATTCAATTAGATGTATGAGAAAGGATGCATTCCCACACACCTAATTGACTTTGATTTGGTTTAAGGATGTACCCAAGTCTAGAATGATGTTTTCAAAAGCTCTAAAGTTTGTTTGTGGGATGATGTTGATAAATGTTTGAGGTGGATGAAGTGTTTGATTTTGATCCTAAGAGATTTAGAGAGACTTTGTTTACTAGGCCAAGGTATTGAAGAACACACTTTTCTCTAAGAGCAATCAAAAGACCAATATGACCAAAAGATATCGAGCACATGTGTGGGGTCCAATTTGTTATCTTTGCTTAGTGTATTCTTTTTACCACAAACACACTCTTGATTAAAGTTTCAAACTAAGATGTCCAATGTCTAAATTTCCTTTAAACCCCACAAGATATTTTATGTGGAAATTCAATGAACTTAAGGCAAGGGTTTTCCTATTGTTTACTCAAGAAGACAAATTGAGGTATAATCCAATGCTTAGGAACTTCTAAACGTGAATCCGAGGGAAAGCAGTAACATATGGATTGAGTCAATGATATTTGTCTTCAAGAGGGTTTGAAATTTTGAGAATCATGTTGAATGTTTGTTTGCAAAATGTTTTCGAATACACACTGTGTTTTCAAACGAAGAACAATTACAAGCCCTATGGATGTGTAAGACAATATTTGTTGGATTCCCACTTGGACAAGTCCATACGCTTATCTCTAGCGGATGGTTAGATGCTTGACCGGCTCCCCTCCACGGCTCATTAACGTCAATCGGGGCAGCCAAGCATCAACACCATGAAACTCCCATGTCGTGCTTTCCATCTCTACTAGAAGACCGTAAGAGTGTGGGGTGGCTTCAGAGCGACCGTTCTTGCACAAACAAATAGATTAAGGATTTTGGAAAATTCTAGCACATGGGTTCTAGTAAGGACTTTCCGTCAGGAGATTGACCCATACGGCAAGAGTCCCCTTTCGGATCCATCTTGCCGAGCCAACCGCGTGATTATGGCGTTAACCAAAACCCTCATTTATATCCCGGCTGGAAATACTCTTGGCTTTAGAGTGTTACCGGTTGAGTCGTCCCTTGGGTGAGTACTTTTTCCCCAAGGCAGGCCCTCTAAGATAAACAAAAGCGCAAAGACACAATCCGTAACTCGATCGATCTTTGATGGCACAAAGAAAGAGAATGTACGCGAAAATGCCCTACTCACACTCGACAAGATGTTCAATTTTAAGCCCAAATTGAAGTGTTTCAAAGCAATAAAATGTATTTTGAGTGTTTCTCTTGCACCCTAGATCGCACGAAGCGCAAGGGGAGGGATACGCACTCAAAAGACAAAATCACACAAATCAAGCACTTGTTCGTTTTATACCCTTCAAAGCAATTGTGAGTTCGTTTTAAGCACCAAATGAAATATGAAGATTGCTTGTCCAATTTTTTAACCCAAAACGAACTCTAGTAAGTTTGTCCTAAGATTCGTTTTAAGTCTTTTGCAATGAAAATCAAATTGTTTGTTTTAGACCCAAACGAAAATTAGTGTTCTAAAACGAAAAGACAAACAACTTCGTGAAATAGTGTTGATCAACACTTAAAGTGTTAAAAAAACACATTGTGTTTTCAAAAAAAATTTCCCTCCTTTCGTTTTCGTTTGATAGCTTTCTTTTTCGCTTTGTTCCTTTTCGCCTTTGCTTTTCCTTTGTACCTTTTTTTTCCTTCGTTGTTCGTTTGTACCTTCGTTGTTCGTTTGTACCTATAAGATAAAAAGACAAATCATGTGAGAATTAGAAAATTAAATTCATTTTGATCATTTACTCCAAACAACAACATGGTTTCAATTTGAAAGAGAAAATGATTTGGATGTTTATGAAAAAAGAGATGGATGTATAATTGTATCACACTTTGATATCAATTTCATTGAGAAGATACCACATTTGCTAGACCCCTTCCTTCACACTTTGACATTGACAAGTATTAAGCCCATGAATCAACCATAAAGAATGAACCTCTCAAAAAACACCCTCCTAATCCTCAAATGTTGACTTTTTGAAAGCTCAAACCATAAGGATACATCTTTCCCAAAGCATCACTCTAAGTTTCAAATTTTTAGCTATTTCCAAAAGACCATAATGATGAAATTTGATAGCTATCTCAAAAACATGCTCACAACTATTGATCATTTAAAGATAAAATTTCAATGATTTTCAGGCAAGTATACATGAAGCAAATTTTCAAATACTTGAACACATTTATGATATAGAGCATATGTCAACTAATAAGGTTGGTTTCTACTAGTTTGCAGCTCTCATTGAAAACAGCAGGTCCCTTAGTAGAAGTATTTGAAATCTGCACTCATGGAAGTATTTCACCTTTATTGATCAAGCAGTAATGTGAACATAAAGTCTCTTCCACGCGCAGTACAATAATACCACCAATAAATGCAGATGCACAGGCAATAACTGTAAATTGTTTTGACAGATCGCCTTAAAGCGACATGATGGCAGCAAATGTGATTTGTTTTGATAGGCAGTCAATGCGGATTGTTGTCTTTCTCTGGGACAGCACGGGAAGACTATCATTGAATGAATGTCATTCTAAAATGGACATTATTTCATGGAAGGCGCTATTTGGATATTCAACACAAAGTAGCTTTATTGAATAAGGCGTTTGAAACTTTCAAGCAACTGCAGTTGGTAGGCGTATTTTAATTCCTCTATCTCTGACTATCATCAATAATTTTTGGAAATTGCTACGTGTTTAGAGATTTGTGGTTTTATTTCTAACGTAATTTGCAAGTGAGACAGTAAGGAGACAAGTGACAGGCAGTAAAGGCGTAATAAGTGGAACAGATCTCATCATGACCCATCGACATAAAATCTCTAGATTCTCCTAAGCATACGGCTGTATACTTTCAAATATCAGTCGCCCTTTAATTCCCAATTTTTGATTGGTCGGGTATCCATCGCTAAAGGTACAATCAGTGACTAGATCCTTCTCCATTGGCTCGGCCTGGTCACATCTACATCTGCGAGCACTACTGCGGATCACAGAGAAGCAATACCAACCGCGGCTATGGGGGACGTACTTTTGTTATCCTTTATCACAAAGTTCTCCACCTATCACTTATCTGCCTCTAGACATGGCTGTATTGATACTTAATAGTTTACTTGCCTAATAGGATTCTACCCGCATGACCCATTCTTTTTTTTTTATCTCTACCGAACTAAAGCCAGTTTTTTAACTTTATAACTGAATCATACTTAGTAAATGTGTATACAGGCTCATAAGAAATGCATTGATTGGTGTATACAGTGATTCAGAGTTGTGCCTGAAGCGGTTGGAGGAATAAATGCAATGGGCAGCTGTAAAAATACGCGCCTAAAAGTCAATTTTCAAAATCCTTTAAAAGCATGTGCAACGCCAAATTCCTGCAGCCTTTGTTTAGATGCTATTTTATAGAATGTATTGATAGCAAGATATGTATAAAAAAGATAAAAATGTAGATGACTTAATGAATGGAGCAGGTTATACGCCCAACAACCCTCTGACTGGCATCCTCCCTTCAAAGACAAATGCACAGTCACAGGAAGACGTACGTTGTTGGACAGAATGCTTGACAAATCGTTTCAAAGAAAGGAAACAAGATGGATACATTGTGTGACAGAAGGCCTCGTGGAAATGTGGTCTCAGGGAACGCTATATTTGCAGAATACATACTAAATGGATTTGTAATTCAAATGCAGCTGTTTCGATTGAAATTGATTTAGCTCCAAATCTCTAAAAAAAAAAGAACTTTCAAAGTATCATAACCGGAAGATATAAAACCCGTGACCCTAAATGTTAATCAAGAAATCTTCCAGCTAATGACAGCGGTGGCATAGAGCTGTGTCCAACAATCTTTGACCTGCAACCTTACCAGAAACCAAAAAAAAACACAACTCTTTATGGCAAATGCAATCTAAGTGGCTTTAAAGCAAATACATCATAGGAAAACTACAGAAGCTCTTGGTGTTCCCTAACAGAATACCGACTGTATGCAAAAAAAGAAAACCAAAGCCTATCTTGTAAGATTTTCAAAAATATGCATCATAGACAACCAAAGAATTATGCATCTTTGGTGTAAAGCTAAATGCATCCACTCCTAATAAACAACCCTCCCTCTAGCGCCATTTTGTAGATGTCAAAATCTGCATTTGGTTAGTTTAAAATAAAACAACATTTCAACATCCCTATGGAATAATAAGCCATGTTAATTATGCCATAAATGAAACAAGGGAAATCAAATAAAAGCATACAAAAACATGACATTAAACCTATCCCATAGTGGATTGGTGTCACATGTGCTAGTGACCCTTTCCCAATCCTTGATTGATTAGCTAGTGATGAAAATGCTATGAAGATGGTGGAGTGATGATGAACAAGATCAAATCTCAAATGAAGAGAGTAACCTTGCATAAAATTTGTGGATCCATGAATGAGAATGAAGGCCCTCTTTTATAGATTTTCAAAATGCCAAGTGTTGAAGAGGGACTAATGTGGAATCAAAAACAAGCCAATGAGTTGAGGACACTTGTCATCATGTGAGTGGTCAATGGTTGTGCAAGATTTGGGAAGAGTGCCCATGAGAGGGAGAATTCAAATTCAAATTTGCAATAAATTTTGAGAGGGGGACAAGAAAAACAACAATAAATGCAATGTTTGACTTGTCATGTTGAGGGAAAATGAGGTTTTAATAAATCAATAAAATTGATTTATTGTGCAAGTGGCTAGATCTAGATAATGCAAGTGGGATGGGATTAACATTAGATTAGGATTAGATGATGATTATGCTGATTTAATGCTGATTAGGTGAGTTGACATTTTGGACTTAAATTTCTGATTTATTTAAATCAGAAAAGGATGAAATATGATTTAGGATTTAATTTAAATGAAGTCCTGATTTATTTAATTAAGTGGATGATGCAAGATGAAGGTTGAATGATAATGCTTATTTGATAAATGAGATTATTTAATGAATGGATGAAAGTGATGAATGGTCCTAATGCAACGTCTAGTTCGGTTGATGAATGAACATGATCAAATGCAGAATGTTAATTTTGCATGTCTACACTTATAAAAAACCTCATCTTCGCTTGATGAACAGTCTCTTCCATTTTTGCTAAGAGAATTGATGTTTCTAATCCCTTCTTCACCAATTTCCACCCCATTCTCCACAAGGTATTCTAACATGGGTAAACCCATATTTTTGTTAGGGTTTTCCATTTGCTCTCTTAGAGTCCCTTTAGGATCTCCATTCAAGGGTGTCTCATAATCATTGCAAGCTATAAAACTTGTTTGTTTCTCCTCTGAACACATGAATTGGCCTCCATGTATCTTCAGTTCCACCTCAGGCTGTGAGTATTGATGGCATCTAGTTTCGAACAACAAGTCTATCTCTTTCCTTTGAAAATTGTCATTTCAAAGACCCAAGTTTCTAGTGGAGTACACCCCACATTGATTGTCAATAAGGGTTCCCAACAACACCCCCATATCCTCCCTTTTTGAATCTTTGCTTAAATTTATCAACAAATCTATGAGGGCATTATGTGCTAGTCCTTTTCCTTTCTCATTCCTTAAACATTCACTTGTTGCATGACCTACCCCTTTGCATAAAGAGCATGATTCCACCATTTCTTCCACATCTATTGTCTGTCGTCAAATTTCTTCCCCTATTTTTAACTCCACCATCTCTCGAAGAGGATGAACTGCTTGCCAGAGGATACAAATATGAGCATACATACTGAGCTCCTTTTTTTCCAATGCTTCATCAGCTTTCACAAAGACACCCAACTTATTGCCTATGCTTTTGAGAGTTTCTAAATCCCAATACTCATGGGGAAGATTATACAAATGTATCCATATTGGGATCTTTTCTAGTTTCTCCTTTTCTGGGTCAAAATTTTGCACCCAATCCTTGATGTAGAAACCCTTCCCATCCATCAAAAATAGTCCACTATTTAAAATCCATTCCTCATCTTGATAAATTTGGCATACTACCAAAAAATACCCATTTGGGAGAGTTTTCATAACACAATCCTTCCCCTAGTAATCATCACACCAGTTTTGAACTTTTGCAAAAGTAGGCTAGGCCCCACTCCATTTCATAAAAAAGGCTTTTTCCTTATAAAGACGCACTAAATCTACCCATTCATTGTTGTCTACTAACATAGATATTACTCTGGAATGAATGTTGTTTGGACATACCTTAGTTGCCTACATGGTATTATCCTGAGTTTGTGGATGCCAAAATTTTGGTTCAATCTTTTGGAAGATGCTTGGGCTCCCCGTTTGCAAAGTCACAAATCCCCTTTTGTTTCCTGGATTTGAAGATCTCTGAAATGAAACTCCATTTCCAGGTTCAAAAATGCATCGCATAGGGTTTATCGGAGCCTTCCATGCTTGAGACGGTGGTCTCCATGCCTTATTATGATAGCTCTCCCTATTTCTCCGCCTAAAAGGTCATTGCTCTTGTGAACCACCATAGCCTTGAAACCCTAGGGCCCTATGAGTGGCTTGGTCTCTTCATCATTTTGCCAAGATTATTCCCCTTAAAACAAGGTAAATTTTACATTTTATTAAAGAATGATTTTTCACTTTTCCCTTTTTAAAGTCATTTCATTAAATCTTTCTAAAATAAATAAACGTTACTTTCATTAATTTAATAGGAAATATATATATATATATATATTTAAATACTAGCAATCGCACCTTGGTGTGCAATGGGTATGCCGAAGAGGTGTGGAAGGTTAATTATGGAAAAAATTGGTCCATTTTTTGCATACATTTGTGTAATACACAAGATCTAATGGTAGATCATTTAGCAATTATGCAATCACTTACAAGGATTGAAACACAATTGAAACAAAACCTTTGATTTAGGAAGATAATTAGGCTCTGTTATCAATAGGCTAATGTTATGCTTACAACAAGGAGAGAGGGAAAGATAGAGAGGAAGAAATAGAGAGATATAGAGGAAGAGGGAGAGGGAGTGGGAGAGGTAAAGAGAGATATTGATAGTGAGATAGAGTGATAGAGAGATAGAGATATAGAGATATAAGGAGATATAGAGAGAGGGGGAGAGGGGGAGAGATAAACAGTCAAATAGAGAGATAGACAAATAGAGGAAGGTAGGATATATTTGTCTCTCTACTTCTCTCTATTTTTCTCTCTTTATCTCTCTCCCTCTCCCCCTCTGTCTACATCTCCTTATATCTCTATCTATATATCACTCTATCTTTCCATATATCTCTATCTCTCTCTTTTCCTCTTCCTATTTATCTCTTTATCTCTTCCTCTCTAACTATCCCTCTCCATCTCTCCAAATATATTAGTAATATAGCATTTATTATATTATTTATTTAAAAGTTAGTGATTAAAATTAGGTTTATAGTTATAGATAGTGTTACAACCATAGTTAGGGTTAGAGATAGGTCCATGATTAGGATAATGGTTTAAAATTATTTTTAGGGTTAGGGTTAGGGTTAGGGTTAGGATTATGTTTAGGGTTAGGGTTAGGATTAGGTCATGCAAAAAACTAATTAACAATATTAAAACACTATAATTAACAAAACGTACATTTATTTTTAATCACATTAATAAAACTTACATTTAATTTTTTCAAATTTAGAAAACAATAATTACAATACTATAAAGGAAAATACTAGCCACTACAGGGCACTTGTTAATATAAAATTGTTATTTATTAAAATGATTATTTATTACAAGTTGTTTATTTTTAATTTTATATATATATATATATATATATATATATATGTCGAAGGCATATCCTATTTGAGATGTATCGATCTTCTTTCCACGATCAATGGTTCAAACTCCTTAAAGTATGCAAGACGATCAAAATCATTTTGTTTGTTCATTTCCCTTTGGTTATTTACATGCCACATGGTCTAAATGTTGTGTCTTCCAGTCTCTTTTACTATTGTCCATCGTTCAAGGAATTAATGTTGTTGCTGCTCTAAAGAGTACATATCCATAAATGATTTTTAATTCCTGCAAACTATGCCCATTTTTTATGATCAACATCCTAGATAGCACGACACATTAAATAAAACATTCAAGGAGAGAAATGTAAATTCAAGTGCAATTCGCTCTAAATTAGAACAGACTAGACCCCTATTTCCCTCCTTAGGAATTAGAGTCTATGGTTTGTCCTCTCGCTTCTAAATTGTTAAGATTAAAAATAATCAACGTATTATATAATTACCAAAGTGATTTGTGGAAGCATCATAACATGCCCGAAACAGTGATTGTAATGGTTGGAGATCACCATGATATACTAGCTACCCAAACCACCAACAAGATGCTTGACTGGAAATCCTTCCACTATGCGGTGAAAGACACTTTTATGGCTACAAATAAAATATTAATGAGATCAGAGATACTATTCAAGGTGTCTCTTGGTCCATCATTTTTACTATCCAAACTTCTCTTTGCTAAGTTGGTGATTGTTAACCCAAAGATCCCATTTTTCCAATATCTCACCTTCAATGTTCCAAAATGAACATATACAAAATAGACAAATCATAACGATGTATCTTATCTTGGAGTGGATCATAGATTATCTCCATGCATTTAGTGGCTTAGTTTACTCAAATACTAACCTCCATTCTTTTCACTTCAACCATGCTTAGGGCTCCATTCAATATTCCTTGAGTATCACCTCCTTCCATCCACCTTGAAATTCAACTCCATTGTTTGGTAGTTTTGAGTAAATTCCCCAAAGTGAGTGCAACCATTGCACACCCAAGAGTATGTCTGCTTCTCCTATCCCAACAACATAGAGGTTATCCTTGATTTGATGCCTTCCAAGGGATAAGTCAAGTTGTTGTATTTGCTTCCTACAAGGAATGATATGACCATTTGCAACCATGACATTAAACCCTCCAAATTATTTTGTATCTAACCTTTTACCAGAAACCAAATATGCATCTATATAGTTATGTGTAGCCCCACTACTGTTTACTGCTCTACCTGATAAATTAAATACATGATTTAATAATAGAAATGACAATGCATACTAGATACATGTATAAAATATATCTTTATTCAAACATGAAATTATTACAAAAGAAGACCAAATATGGTCAACCAAGGATCATATTCAATTTGACTATATCATACTACTCTCCTTCGCAATATATAATGATTTTAGAAGACTCGACAATTGTCAAGAAGAACACAATTGACAACCAACTGATGCTTATAACTACCTTGTAGTGCCCCTCGGTTTGCTTTGGTTTTGGACAGTGACTTAGATGTACTTGGACTTTATGATATTGTTGATGACACTTGGGTACTATGACACTTTTATGCTTAGTTATGATGATATTTGATGACACTATTATATATGATGTTTATGCTTATATCATGGTTAGCAGATTAGTTTAATTGTTTATGTGAGTTATCATTGATATGGAGATTATATGTTTTGGATGCATATTATTTCATGATTTTATATTTTTTATTGTGCATCGATGTAGTGGTGAAGGGGAACAAGGCCGCATCACTCGCTTGCGAGTGCCCTGCGACGCTGCAATTTTCCCTTCATAGTGTGATTGACTATTTTCCCTAGGCACATGTTTGACCGTGTGATTTGCTACAGGCTGCAAGTACCAAGCATTGACTCCGCCTAGTTTCTCAAGTTTGAGCATACCTAAATTCCAATGGAGGTTGTTGATTTGGAGGTAGCATCAGATTCCCCACGTTGAGCTATAATCCTCATCAAGGATGACTATCTGTGTGTCACACCCTATCGGTAAGGTCAATTCGTGTTGGTTCATCTTTGTTGTTGTCATTTTGTTTTCGTTTGCTTGCGGCTTGGTATTGCTTGACAGTATGTTCATTGGGTTATCCTCATGATTAGTGCTTTGTTCGATTATTTCGTTGAATAAAGGTTATCAAAATTAAAGGCCTTGGTGTAATTAAAATAAAAGCCTTTTATTAAATCAAAGAACTAAATTAAATTAAATATTATGAAAGTATTTATTTAATTTTAATAAATTGAGATTTATTGTTTAAAAATGAAATATTTAAATAATATATATATTTTATTAATGTGTTTGTGCAAACAAACTTTATGAAGAATTAAATTAATAAATTAATAGTCTAATTGTTTGATTAATGGGAGATTATTGTGTGTAATCAAGAGATATGGTTAAAATTATAAAAATAAAATAAAATAATTAGTTTTATGGAGTGGAATGCAGTTACGGAGGGAATAAATTAATAAGGTAGTGGAAGTTAACTGAAGAGGGGATTTTGGATTATTTTCCATGAAACTAATTTCATTTGGTTGTGTGGGGGTTTCTAGTTTTGGAAGTTGTTTTCTCTGTTCTTGAAAATCTTCTTGGAAGTTGGGAAGCTCTGAACTTTGTTCTTGAAAACTAATATTGAATTGGGGGTTTTTTCTAGAAGATATCTGGTTCTTGGACTTGTTTTCTCTGGGTCTTGAAAAGTTTAGGGGATTCTTGAATTGAATTACTAGAGAGGTTATTGGAGCTTTTGGAGAATTAGTAATCTACTACTTGGAACTCAGACTTGGCATCAAATTTCAGCTCAGTCAATCGGATAATCCCAGGTTCCATTGCTTACATTTTCTTGCCTCTATTTAATCTTGCAATAAAATGATAAATAAATGAATGTCTGAATACTGTATTTGCCTTGAAGTTTATACAATCGCTTATCAAATCATTTTCGTTCTTACTCGGTAATCATTCTAGTCCTTGAGGCTGTGAATCTTTTATCTCTAGTTATTTTCCAGCTCACATCATTTCCATGTTTCATCATTACATTAAACAAATATTAGTAAATTCATCAGTTTTTTTCATGAGTCCAATATTAGCAAATTCAACACTAGTTATTTATTTCTAAACTAGCACATCACCATATTTCTTTACAAGATAATTGTCCTAGTTTAAAATGTTGAAATGTTTCGCGTTTCAATATTTCTCATAGTCTTAAGTTAAAATCTCGTATCTAGAAGTACTTGTTGCCTTCATGTGCGAAGCTATAATATTCATTCTTTATTCTACCCTTCCTTGTTTCATCTTTGAAATTGTAGTGTGTCGCCCTGTTTGTTAAATCATTTGTGTTCAACCAAGGACTTTCATAAACCTTCATTACATACATATATAAATTTATTGTGAGAGTCACTCAACGCGCAACATAGGGAGGTCATATGTTTATGCAATTTTATTTAGGGTATCCTCTTATCCATGGTCGCCGCCTTCTCCTCTTGATGGGTCGAGGTTACTATTTTTATCTCCCAATCATCATATTTATGTACCTACCCTTTCATGCATTTTGTATGCATGCAATCTGTATGATCCACAAGTCTGCCAACTTAATCAACTTTGTCTTTGAAAGCTAAAGTTTATCCTGAGTCACCAGCGTAGCTCTCTCTGCCTTTTCAGACTCTTTCTTTGCTACAGACCGTCTATGGGAATTAATCATCTGCACCGCATGGTTGATGTGCTTTAAATTCCTAGATCTACAAGAAATTTCCTTAACATAAATACTGTTAGGGAATTTCAATGTTGGAAGGTAGTTGGCATTAAAGTCGACACCTAGAACATTGAAATTTATTCTTATATAAGAATTCCCTCCATCTTGTTGTCCTGTAACACTCTTGATGGTGGCTGCATGAAATGGAACCATGAGGCCATAGATGGGTACCAGCTTGCACCGCCCTCTCTTGTAAAAACTAACCTTCAATTATTGATATAAATGGAAATGCCTTTTGGATTACGCCTCATTGAGTTTAAATATATGTGTCGTAGAAAAATGGACCCGTTGCTTGACATGGGGTTAATTGGACTTAATGAGGCCCTAATCTAGTGTTGTGAGGTATTTTATGCATCCACACTAGGTCTTGGACCCTTGCAAATCAAATAGCATGCTTTTAATGATGTCTTGTTGTAAAGTCTTGTAAAGGACTTTCACGTTTTTCTAGACTTAATTAATTTATTTCTACATTATAAAATGTGTTCAATAACATTATTACATCAATCTAGAAAGTTCTTAATGTAAACTTAATGATAAACTAGTGTTCTAATGTGATTTACACATTCACATTGGTTCTTGTGTATTCCCAGGCTATGTGGACCTAATTTTAGTATTGTAAAGTGTATTTAATTACACTTTCACATTGATTTATGTGTCCCAAGCCCTATTCAACATTTACATCATCACTAATAGGTCTTCATTGACCCATATTGTGCATCTTGAGGCTTTAATTGATCAAACACCCGATAAGATGGAATTTTAAACCTTATTTCCTAGTTCCTTGGCTTCTTAGGTGTTGGAATGGCCCCTATGGGACCCATTCGCCATGCATTGAAAATCAGTCCCATCTAGGTGGGACCCATTTTCCATGTGTGGTGAATGAGTCCTATCTGGCCCCCATTTTGACCCTTGAGTGGGAAAAAGTGAAATTTAAAGTTTATTTTCACTTAATGTCGACCTGTGATGAGGTATTATCGGGTACTAAGGCACACTTATCTATAAATAAGTATTTTTACCCTCATTTTACATATATCTTGCTCATTCTTACATCTCTCATCTTGAATTCATCATCTACTTTCTATTTCAAGTCAAGCAACTTAGGGTTTCTCCATTAGAAGTCTTCAAGTTAGCATTCTAAAGCATTCAAGGGATGATTCTACATGTATTATTACAGACTTACAAGATCAATCATCATTTAAAGGTAATCATTTCCATTATTACATGTTTCATTCCTTTATTTCATCAATTTGGTTTAATTACCTAAAAAGGGGTTTGGCCAAGGCAAACCCCCATGCCTTAACAATCAACATTTATTTTCTCCTTCTTGTGTGTTTTCAGATTTAGGTCCTTTGGAAACTTGGAAATCATTGTAAATCAAGTTGAAAAGTCATTCAAGTCATCTTCTTCTCTTCATTCAAGTCAATACATCAACAAAAAGTCATTTTTAGACCCGATTCTGACAGTTTCAGAAGCAGAGACCTGTAGGAGATAGAATTACAAATCTAACTCCACAAAATCTTCCTCTAATTTTATAGATTTCTATAGGTGGAATGATTCACCATCCATGGCGAATGAGTCCCACCTGTAGGCCTGAAAATTGATTTTCTAAGATTTCAGCTCCCAATAGTCAAAAATAGGTTTCCGGAAGATTTCACCAGCAGCAGGACTGATTCACCATGCTTGGCGAATGGGTTCCAGTGGCCATTGAAAAAAAAATCTAAAATATTCCAAAATATTCCAGTGACATCATTCTACCTCCAGGTGCACTTTGATTTTATCCATCTCTTTCTGTTTTGCATATTTCATCTATTTAGCTCATTTTAGCAATGCACAATGTGTTTTTAAACAAGTTATAATTCTTAGATTTTTCATTCATGTTTGATCAATTTCATAGCTTAACTACACTTAGATCATTCCATTTAGCTCATACAATATCATACACATCCTAATTTGAGTGTTAAATAAGCATTTTGGGACCTAAATCTCTCTTTCTAGGTGAAAAATCTTAGGAAGAGAGCAAGCATTATTGGTTCCCAAAATCTATGTCACATTTTGGTGAACCTGACTTTTTGAACTTTTTTTTTCTTCTGATTTGGTGTCTTTCATTATAGATCTAGCTTGCATTAGGATTTGCATGATTCATTTGCATGCTAGGTTTTAAAACTTGCATTCATAAAAAGTGCATTTAGGTTGCATCTATAGCATCTAAATTCATTTAGATTTGTTGAAATTATGCATTTTTCATTTAAGTCTGTGTATTGGCTCTTAGAATTCCTACAAATCATTTTGAAATTTCTGAAAAACTTGAAAAAATTCCATACTAGGACTCATTCACCACCTTGGGCGAATCAGTCCTTTTTGACCCCTGAAACAACACTTTACAAAATTCAGAAATTGGTTTTTAGGCTTTTGATTGGTGCCTTAACCTGTATATATCAATCAATTGCATTTCTGTAGCATTCATTTTATCAAAACTAATCCAAATTAGCTCATTTCATGCATATTTTAAATTTCACATTTGCATTCTGATAGCGTAATCAGTCACTTGACAATTGCATTTCATTTCAGACTTCTACATTGCATTTTGAGTTAGCATAGATTGTTCTTTCAAAATGTTAGTTTCAACCTTTTCCAAATTTGCACAAAAAAAGCTAGTTAACAAACATTCAAGTTCTTCATTCAATGTATTCCCTAGTTATGATAGTCTCTTAGTGCAAGAGACTGAAAATGCTACCCCTTGTCTTAAACTTTCCCTCTCTCCTATCTCTTCTCTTTGTGCAGATGATGTGTTAGAAGAGAATACAAACATTGATAAACATGATGATCATAATTTTCCTTCTCTTGATACCTTTCCTTTTAGTGACGAAGATATCTTGGCCAAAGAAGGTACAATCATTGAGCATCATGAGGGTCTTGTTTGTCCTTCTCCTCATTCCCCTTGGGAAGATAGTATAACAATAGTAGATGAATGCATTGCCACCACTTTACCTAGTCTCCATTCATCTCCCAACACTTCCCCTATTTGTGACAATACTTTTATGAATGATCATGCCCAACACATTTGTGAGGAGAATATGTTGGTATCAAGAAACCCAATGTTTGAGAATTATAACATTATTTATCTCCTTCCTAATGTTCCTAACAATTGGAAGGTTCTATTTGAACAAGAAGATACAATCATTGACACACATGAAAATCTTAGTTGTCCTTCCCTTCATGACTCCCCTATTTGTGATGAAGCTTCTTTACAACATATAACCATGACATGTGATGAACCTCTTGAAAGCTCTCCTACTAGGGTAGATGTTATGGCACAAGACAATTTCCCCTCTCCTAAAATCTCTCCTATTAGTGAAGATGATATTATGGTGTTACACAATGACAATCATGAGAATCTTATGTGGGAAAACATAATAGACAAAGACAATTCAACCATGGATAGCTCCCTTACCTACGATGATGATATTTTAGATGAACAATTCCTTGAATGTCAAGAAAATTTGGATTTTCGTTATCCTAACAACTCTCCTACTAGGTAGCCTATCATGGTACACACAAATGATATGTCTTCCTTAGGAATACAAACTCACCACCATCACACAAACAAACAACTCAACAACAATCCCAACTCATCCTTTACTCACCTAAGAATAATGTTTCATACCAACCAACTTACAATGATCTAGCTCACATATGTACCAAAGTATATACAATCAAAGACAACCAGGCCAAAACTTTGTTTGCTTATCCACATAAATAACATTAGTTTCTGCTCCTTGCCATGCCATAGTTGTAGGATCATAGCATACTCACTATCACATGTTCTTCATCCATTGCGAGGAGCAGCATACCGTCATCCACTTTAGGCTCACCTTTTTCCTACACTAAGTGGGGGGCAAAGGGTTAGACAACCTTATCCTTTATATGTCACTTGTCATTGTCTCTTTTGACTTGTCGTTAACCTTTCATGAACATATAAGAGCAAGCTTGAGATGTGAATGACATTTCTAAAGATTGACTCGCATGTGACATACAACCTTTCTTTGTTTTTCCTCGACATGACGTAGCCTACCTTCGAAACATATGACTTGGCATAGAGCTTTCTAGGTTGGCTCTCATGTCTTGTTTTCTTTGTTTTTGTTTCTTTCTTCTCTACTTTCAAGTAATTGCTCACAAAATGTTGTGTCACAATTCCTTTAAAGTGGGGGGCATACATTACCATCATTTTATTGTGCATTCATGCTTCTTAGTGTAGCCTTTTCGTTTATGTGATGTGTTTGTCACTTTGTGGATGACATTGGGTGTGATTTCCTTCATAAGCGTGATCTTTCTAAGCATATTACATTCCTCTTTGTGGTTTGATGCAACACACTGCATCCCCTAAGTTATGAATATACTATTCTTTGATTGGTCCTCTCTTGGAGACATTAGACACAATGTTCCCTAAGTGATTGACCTTTCATAAACTTAACAAGACTCCTTTAAACATATTTTTACATTACATTTTTGCACTTTTACATCTTGCATATCTTTTTTCCACCTTGCATAACGCAACTTGCATGATTGTGGTATCCTTGTCTTTTTTTTATGGCATTTTTCTTTGTGGCACCTTGTTAAAGTTATCAAATGGGTATAGCTTTAACATGGTTGAGCGGGAAGCCCAACTAGCGGCATGAATTTTCCCCATAGCCACTTTTGTGTTTTGTGAGTGCATACCAATTAGCGTATGTTTCTCACCTTTTTCCTTTTGGCCCTTCTCACCCTGTGGATGACCTAAAGTTCTATGGGCCCAAAGTGAGTACATATTTTCCATCTTATCTTTCTTTCCATCTTGCCTTTGCATTATTTTGTATCTCGGGGGCTTGGCGTATATGTGGATATCTCTTGAATGTCTACTTTAGTGTGAGTTTGAAGTAAGTTCATCCTCTCACTAAAGTGCGGGCTAAATGTGCCGTAGAAAAATGGACCCGTTGCTTGACATGGGGTTAATTGGACTTAATGAGGCCCTAATCTAGTGTTGTGAGGTATTTTATGTGTCCACACTAGGTCTTGGACACTTGCAAATCAAATAGCATGCTTTTAATGACGTCTTGTTGTAAAGTATTGTAAAGGACTTTCACACTTTTCTAGACTTAATTAACTTATTTCTCCATTATAAAATGTGTTCAATAACATTATTACATCAATCTAGAAGGTTCTTAATGTAAACTTAATGATAAACTAGTGTTCTAATGTTATTTACACATTCACATTGGTTCTTGTGTATTCCTAGGCTATGTGGACCTAATTTTAGTGTTGTAAAGTGTATTTAATTACACTTTCACATTGATTTATGTGTCCCAAGCCCTATTCAACATTTACATCATCACTAATAGGTCTTAATTGACCCATATTATGCATCTTGAGGCTTTAATTGATCAAGCACCTGACAAGATGGAATTTTAAACCTTATTTCCTAGTTCCTTGGCTTCTTAGGTGTCGTAATGGCCCCTGTGGGACCCATTTTCCATGCATGGCGAATCAGTCCCATCCAGGTGGGACCCATTTTCCATGTGTGGCGAATGAGTCCTATTTGGCCCCCCATTTTGACCCTTGAGCGAGAAAAAGTGAAATTTAAAGTTTATTTTCACTTGGTGTAGGCCTGTGATGAGGTATTATTGGGTACTAAGGCACACTTGTCTATAAATAAGTATTTTTACCCTCATTTTACATATCTCTTGCTCATTATTACATCTCTCATCTTGAATTCATCATCTACTTTCCATTTCAAGTCAAGCAACTTAGGGTTTCTCCATTAGAAGTATTCAAGTTAGCATTCTAAAGAATTCAAGGGTTGATTCTACATGTATTGTTGTAGACTTACAAGATCAATCATCATTGAAAGGTGATAATTTCCATTATTACATGTTTTATTCCTTTATTTCATCAATTTGGTTTAATTACCTAAAAAGGGGTTTAATTTGGTTTAATTTCCATTATTATTTGTTTTATGCCTTAACAATCAACATTTCTTTTCTCCTTCTTGTGTGTTTGTAGATTTAAGTCCTTTGGAAGCTTGGAAATCATTGTAAATCAAGTTGAAAATTCATTCAATTCATCTTATTCTCTTCATTCAAGTCAATACATCAACAAAAAGTCATTTCCATACCTAAAACTGGCAATTTCAGAAGCAGAGACTTGTAGGAGACATAATTGTAGATCTAACTCCACATAATCTTCCTCTGATTTTCCAATTTTTTGTAGGTGGGCTGATTCGCTACCCATGGCGAATGAGTCCCACCTATAGGCCTAAAAATTGATTTTCTGAGATTTCAACTCCTGGCAGTCAGAAACAGGTTTCTGGAAGATTTCACTAGCAGCAGGACTGATTCACCATGCTTGGTGAATGAGTCCCAGTGGCCATTAACAAAAGTTTCTAAAAAATTCTAGAATATTCTAGTGATATCATTCTGCCTCCAGGTGCACTTTTATTTTATCCATCTCTTTCTATTCTGCATATTTCATCCATTTAGCTCATTTTAGCAATACACAATGTGTTTTTAAACAAGTCATAATTCTTAGATTTCACATTCATGTTCGATCAATTTCATAGCTTAACTGCACTTAGATCATTCCACTTAGCTCATACAATATCATACACATCCTAATTTGAGTGTTACATAAGCATTTTGGGACCTAAATCTCTCTCTTTCTAGGTGAAAAATCTTAGGAAGAGAGCAGGCATTCTTGGTTCCCAAAATCTGTCACAATATATTTATATATATTAAATGTAGAGCTCTATTTCCATTTGAGGGTCGTTGCCATAATTTGTGGCTGGCATATGGTGTAAGTACAAAACCTTTGATATAACAATTATAATGAAATTTGAATATGGTTAAAATGTATGTATTAAAATATATATATATATGTATATACATACATATGTATATATATACATATATATATGTGTATGTATATATGTATATATATGTATGTATGTATATATGTATGTATATGTATATGTATATATATTATACATATATATATATATATACATATATACATATATATATGCCATATATACATATATACATACATATTATATGTTATATATGCATATATATATATACATATGTATGTATATATATGTATATGTACATATATATGATACCCTGCATGTATATATGTATATTGCCATATATACTATCACATGCCAATACATATATATATATGTATATATATATATATATATGTATACATACATATGTATACATATATATATATACATGCATATATATATATATGTAATATATATGTATATATGTGTATACATATATGTCATGTATATATATATATATACATATATATATATATACATATATATACATATATATGCATATATATGCATATATACATATATGTATACATATATATATATATGTATGTATATATGTATACATATATGTATACATATGTATGCATATATACATACATATATGTATATATATGTATACATATATATATACATATATATGTATACATATGTATATGCATATATATGTATATATATATATGTATATTTATATATATACATATAATTATGTATATATATATATATGTATGTATGTATATGTGATTTTTTTTATGAGAGTATTGATATCCTTCATATTTTCAATCATGGCTATTACATATTTAGAAGAAAAAGTAATTGGATTTTGAAAGAGTGATCTGATTATAAATAAATAAGTGAAAGTTAGTGTTGAGGAAAGAGATTTTATTGGATTTGCATGACTAATTGGTAAACATTAAATGAATACCTTGTAAACCACTTTAGTTTCCATGCTCTTTTATGGTTTTGGAATGATAGTTTTGAAACAAGTGAATGGTTATTGTTTTAGTAATGAATGTGGGTGTTGTTCAAATGTGTAAACCTTCATGTAAGTGATTATTAGGAGTCTTCCAGAGGCTAGGGAGAACTATTTTCTTGATGATATTCCTTGATAATCCTTGAGTTGATTGTTTTGAATTAAGTGAGTTTATTATGGTCATCAACCTTGCACAGTGTATCCACCTTCGTGGTTGATCTCTTGGAAACTTGTGAGCAAGAAGGGTTATGCCTCGCCATGTCGTATTGTTAATGAGTTTATGTGTTGTACAAGTGGCCTACTCTTTGATTTTATTGTTGTCATTAGGGGAGTGGCTCTCAATGGGGGCTGACGCACAAAGTGGTGCCTAGGTAACCCATGTGGGAGTTTTGTAATTAAGTGATAACCTAAAATGAACTAGGGGGTTGGGCAGTAATAACACTAATCAAGATAAGTTAATGCCTTGCTCATGGCTCAAGTGCTTGTATAGGCTTGAGATGAGTCGAGAAGGCCTGGAATGGCAAGATCAATTGCCTCATCCTCATGAGAGGTATATTGATTCCACATAGGGTTGCATAAGGGCCTGAAGATTAGTAGAGGCTACCAGGGTAACCCAGGATGGGGGTCGGGGCCTAGGAAGATCTTCCTGTGTAACCCATGTAAACTATGTGATGACACTCCTCCTATGGAAAGCTAGTATCCCCTTGTCTCTTTTTCCACTTGGATGTTTGTGTGACTTTGGAAGTGGTGTACTATCGTTTAATGTTGTTGGGTACTTATTCATTGTTGTCATGTTATCCTTGTGTTATTTGTTATCTTTTGCATGATTGTGATGGTGGGACCCTTTGCTATCTCCTAGCATGGGGAGTGGACCTTCGGGTTCAACATGGTTGGGTGGAAAGTGTATTGTTCTCCATTGGGTTCCATCTGCTTGTTCGTGATTGTGATGACTTCTCCTGGATTGAAGACTTTTGCATTGTACCAGTTCAAGTGGATTGTTACTCTTGTACTTGTACTTGTATTCTATCATAATTTGATGTATCATGTATCATACTTGATGTACACTCCTCACATGTATACAAGGAGATAATGTTATTCAGATGTATAAACGTAATGAGGTAAACTGATGTTGAACTCTACTATGTAATGAACCATGTAACAGATGTTATTGTATATGTAATTTATGGATTGATTTAATTGATCTATTGGAATAAATGTTATGGACATATCATTATGAATTTACTTGATTAAATGAGATGATTAGATGTATTTCCATATTGATGTTAGAATTTATTAATGTAATGAATTATTGTTCTCACTAATTTGGGTAATGGGAAACTCTGTAGCATAGTCACGGACCTTAGAGGACTTAGGTTAGCTTTGAGTTAATGTTCATTTACAATATATCCTCATATACATGTGAGGAGAGTACATCAAAGTATGATATATGATACATCATATTATGATACAATACAAGTACATTCATGAGTAACAATCCACATGAGCTGGTACAAATGCAAAAGTATTCAATCCAGGAGAAGTCACCACAATCACGAACAAGGAGAGGGAACCCAATGGAGTATAAGACACACTCCACCCGACCATGTGGAACCCTAAGGTCCACCCCCCGTGCTAGGAGATAGCGAAAGGGTCCAACCACCACAGTCAGACAAGACACAATAGACAACACAAGGGCTAACATGACATCAATGAACAAGTACGGTACAACATCAAACAATAGTACACCACTTCCAGAAGCACACAAACATCCAAGGGGAACAAGAAGAAAGGGAATACTATATTGCCATAAGAGGAGTGTCACCACATAGTTTGCCATGGGTTACCTAGGCAAATATTCCTAGGCCCCGACCCCCATCCTAGGTTACCCTAGTAGCCTCTACCGATCTCCATCCCCTCATGCAAACCTATGCAGAATCAACATACCTCTCGTGAGGATGAGGCAATTGATCTTGCCATTCCATGCCTTCTCGACTCATCTCAAGCCTATATGAGCACTTGAGCCATGAGTGAGGCATTCACTTATCTTGATTAGTGTGATTACTACCCAACCCCTAGTTAATTTTAGGTTATCACTTAATTACGAAACTCCCACATGGGTTACCCAGGTGCCACTTTGTGCGCCAACCCCCATTGAGAGCCACTCCCCTACTAGCAACTAGGAGACCCCAAAAAAAACAAAGAGCAAAGCCACTTGCACAATCACAAAAACTCATTAACAAAATAACAAGGCGAGGCATAACCCTTCCCGCTCACAAGTTCCAACCACATAGGTGAAAATATTGTGCAAGGATAATGAACATCACATACATGCTCAATGTAAAACCAACCATCACCAAGGTTTATCAAATTTCCATCAATAAGAGAATTTCCCCTAGCCTCTAGAAGACGCCTAATACACAAAGAATTTAGACATTGAACAGAGCTCACAAATATTCTCATCACAAAATCAACACATCACTCACACAAGATGACTTAAACATTTGAACCACAATCCCTTCCCAAATCAAAATCATTCGCATTACTACATACAAATGTTCCCCATTACGAGAAACTAACACAATAACATAAACTATCGATAATCAACGCATTGCTTAATATAATCAATACATCAAGGGTTACATCCATGATATTTACTCCTAACAAGACAATATTTCCACATGGATATATCATTACTAACACAATCTTAATAACAGTACTATAACTTATTCATTTCACATCGCAATTCTATCATTCAGGACACAACATTTAGGACACAACACTTAACATAATCCAATATCATACAAGATCACAAGTTAGGCAACTTATAAAATAATGTATATGATCACAAATTAATAATTAAGGAATGACTAATATTGTGCCTTTGATGGTGCATCCCTATAATATATACCATGACAACCTTCCCATAATTTTTATCAAATATTTATACTTCCTTCAAGTCTAATTACTCAATACTTAGGTCTATAATTTCTTCAACTTCAAATTCAATTACACTTACCTATAAAATAAATCAATTCTATTTAATGGTTTACCCAAAACATTCACTTAAAATTTCTAGTTTTAAATTTTTATATAAAGAACGTCTTCTATCGACAAACCACCAATTTATATATACAAATAGATACAAATATATATTATCTAGAGATTTCAATCTCATAAACAATTATATAAATATACATATATATAGATGCATACTCATTCATATATATATATATATATATATATATATATATATATATATATATATATATATATATATATATATATATGTATATATAATCAAGTAATTACAATCAAAATTCATTAAAGCAACAAAATACATTTGCAAGAAAACATAACCCATCTACGTGTATACCTATACATACTCTCTCTCACACACACACATGTATATATAAGTATACACACACACACACATATAAGTATACACACACATATATATATGTGTGTGAGTTTAGATAATGATAAACAAAATGTTGTTATAAGAACAATAACTTGAAATACATCAATGATTTTATAACATTTATATCACACACTTATATCAACATACCCAATTTATATACAAAACCATATGAGGTCGATTCCTACCCAAGTTAAGTACATCGAACTAAAGTGTTTAAATGCCATGATTAAAATAAATTAAAATACAAAAATATCATTTATAACTATATGTACATATATGTTATACATTTATACATATAAATACATGCAACAAAGTGAGTCCACAACAAATATGCATATGCGCATTAAGCTAAGGAATTTAGTCAAATTTCACCTGAAAGATTATGGGTTCATGCTATTCAAATTTACAGTTTACACTAATTTGGGTTGCTAGAGATATGGCATCCTAATATGATAAGTGAACTCAAAGTTAATACTGAATACAATTGCTAGTGACCTGGCATGACAATGTGATCTTTAGTTTAAACTTAAATTGAATATCATCGAATTTGCCTTCCTCACAAGTCGGCTAGTTTCAATAGACTGTGGAGGTATTAAACTCCACATTTTGTATAGCTTAGTGGATATTAAGTCGTGCCTATCAACCATTGGGCGTCAACTCCAATTTTGAATTCATGGTAACACCGATATAAATTTACCACATATAGTGTATTACCTATTAAATGCATGCTAATAATAGCAAGCTTCAATTGCTATGACCCATCAACATCGATTCCCAATAATGTAAAGTATAATCATATATATATTTATGCAACTATGACAACAATCAAGAGCTCAACATTCAAACTTTAATTTATTGAAATACCTAATGCTAGAGAAAGCTGCATAGAGCTAATTCTTGACTCATGTTTTCATTAGGTGACTTCAGTAGCAAGGAAATTTAATCCTCAGTCACTTGGAACTCTACAACTGATAAAAATCCATGAACAATTTGATATTCAGTCACTTGGAATTCAGCAGTTGATAAAGCCATGAACAATTGCGTAGCATTGGGAAACTTTATAATTAGTGGTCAAGTGGTTTCCAACATAATACAAAATTATTCATTGCTCCTTGCTGACACTAAGGTTGTTAAGGATAAAGGGCCAGAAAATGCAACTAGGGTTAGCTCCAAAGTACACACTGATGTTGCATACTCATTTAACGACGATGATGAAGACGAGGAAGTGAAACAAAAACCAAAGGCTGAGGTAAATGGAGGAGAATCAGGCATCTCCAAGGAAATCCTATGCTCAGATAATCAGGAGATGACTAAAGAAGAGCAACATCGGCAATACCAAGCAGAACTTGCAAGACAAAAGAACGAGGAGATTGCAAGAAGATTGGCTATAGGGGCATTAGTATAGGAGATGGACATGGATCTTCCAAGCCATCCAATGAGATGGTTTCCTACAAAAATGTGGATGATATCCCCATTTCCAGAGAGCTCATGATTCAGGTTGATACAAAAATAATAATGATGTTGTTCTAGTACCCATATATGGCATCATGGTTCCATTTCATGTAGCCACCATCAAACGTGTTACAAGCCAACAAGATGGAGGGAATTCTTATATAAGGATAATTTTGAATGTTCTAGGCACCGAAAAAAATGAGAAGCCTAAGATTTGGGCCAAGAACAGAAATGTTACCAATGATGGGGTAGTGGATGCTAGAGTTGTATGGAATGGGAAAAATCCTAATGCACCACGAAACAAACCTCAAGTTGCACAAAAAATATACACTTCTAATAATGCACAAAGAAATCAACTTAGCTATCCCCAAAAAAATCAAGCAGTTAACCAACAAAAAAATTGAGGGAAACAAAGGCAATATGATCAACCAAGTAGGAAATTCATTGCATTAGGAGAACCCCTTGAGATAATCATGCGTGAACTAGTGCAGAAAAACCTCATCAAGGTCAATGATCACCCAAACTATGAAGAGCCAAGCTTCAAAACACCATGGTACAACGAAGACTTATGTGAGTTTCACAAAATCAAAGGACATACAACAAATAACTGCATGAGACTCAAGCATAGAATACAAGAATTTCTCGACAAGGGAGAAGTGGATATCAAACATCGTCTTGGAAACAAAGACCTCTAGATATACACAAATCCAATTTTGAACCATGCTAAGAAGAATGACAAAGGAAAAGACCAAGACTATCACAGTGTTAACTACACTTATGGTGACACAGTTATAGGTACCCTCTCTCAAGCAGATGACACTAGGGTAAATGTATTGACTATACGAGGTAGTGACCCAAAATGTAACGTAACTACCCGTCGAGGGAAAGTCACAATACAAGAAACCCCACCTAAACCCATAGCTAAGTCATCAAATGACTACAGTAGTGTGGAACAATTGAAGAAGACTCCCACTTTGATCTCCATCCTAGAGCTACTGAAATTGTCACCTGCACATAGGGAAATACTTGAGAAAGTGTTGGAAGCATCGGTCCCTAATGACCTCAATTTGGATTAGTTTCAAGCCATGGTTTAAAAAATCATGGCCAATCATCATTTAGTCTTTTTTGAGAAAGACCTTCCACTAAAGTCATTCCATAACCAAGCTCTCTACATAGAGGTTGGTGCCCACAAACATATGGTCAAAAGAGTGTTGATAGATAATAGTGCAGGTCTAAACATCTGTACCTTGAAATTTGTTAAACAGCTGGGGTATTCTAACGATGTGATAGACAAGGGAAAAAGCATTCCTATAAGGGACTATGATGACCTTGAAAGGAATTCAAAAGGAACCATCAAGCTTCTTGTGCAAATAGGGTTAGCAACCATGGAAACAACATGTCAGGTACTGGACCTTGAGTTACCATATAACATTCTTCTAGGACGCCCTTGGATTCATGCACTACAAGTGGTTCCTTCAACATTTCACCAGTGTCTAAAGTTTCCTCACGAAGGAAAGGAGGTTACATTATATGTTGATCCAAAACCCTTCCATTATTGTGCAAAATTGGAGGAGAAATATAGCAAAATCCAGTGTATACCCAGCAATGACATATCATTCCACTCATTCTCATATGTTAACCCTTCCACACTACCATCAATCTCAATTAAACCAACATCA
>VDFB02173680.1:0-14585 GCA_007258455.2 Sequoia sempervirens
GTTACAAATATTTTCCCAAAAGAGTTTAGAAAAATACGATAATTTAGGTCAAAATATGGATGACGTACACATGCATGGTATGGTAAAAAAAAAGTGACTTTTAAACAGTGGTTTTTAGAAATGCCTATTGAAACTCAATTTGTACCATCTGGGTATTGAAATAAATTATATATTTGAAAACTAGACTTTGAGTACTACATTTTATGATCAGTGACTTTTTTGAAGATTCCATTTCTAAGTGCTTCAAATTTTAAGGTCAAATATGTCAAATTCTGAAAATCATGGAAAAAACTTCCACTTTTTGGCCAAAAAGTGAACTCAACTTCTTGCCAGCACCCGTTATGATTTCTGCAGAATCCTTTTTTCCTTCGCCAATTGTTTTTTACACCTAGTGGAGCCTTTACAAGATGCCTCTTTTTCATACCATATTCCCATTATGTTCAACATTCAATGGAAAGTGGATGTCTTAGGGTGGAAGAACTCAATTATTTATTAATACTTGTGTTAAGTCATCAGCCCTCATTGGCCCACATCAAAGGAGTGTGGAACTCAAAAGTCAAGCTTACTCAGACAACTAATTGGATTGCTTGGTGGAATAGAGTCATCGAGTGTATTCATTTACTTTGCATCTATGGACACCAATTGTTCATCTTTTGATGCCATGGGCATGAGGAAACAACATTGGAGCTCTATCAAGCTATTATAGCTCTCAAAGCTGACCCCTTCTCTCCTACTTTGTAGCTTAGGGTGGTTGAGCTTCACTACTAGAATAAAATTGTTGCAAACATTCAACTAGAGACACTCAAATCAAAGCCAATATGCATTGGTTTAAAGTTAGGGATATTGCCTCTAAAGATTTCTTCCAATATCTAAAAGCTAACCATACATTACATGGCATCAAATGTATCAAATATGGGCATAATATTCTTAAAGAACTTTTGGATATTCTTCAAGATTTTGTCAAATATTGTGAGCAAGTTTTCAAAGAATAAGAATTCTCTTGAATATGACCTCAATTTATAAGAGTGTCTAAAGGTTGTTCCTTCATAAATAGTGGCAAGTATATTACTATTTGTCTCTTCATTTTCCCATGGTTCCCACCTTGAATTAATAGTAGAATTTGTAGTCACCAATTTTCTTTTGGAAACATAGATTTCACACCATTTGGTCAACATTTTTGGAATTGAATTACCTCAATTTTCCTGATCCCATTGGTTTTAGGTTATACCATTTGGGAGGACCCCTAATCCCTGATGTCACTTTTGTGGAAATAAGAATCTTTTAAACATGTTGGATGTGAACTTCCAACACCCCAAGATTAGTTGCCAAACCAAAATATCTTCCACAAGAGAGAAATGGCAAGAATAGCTTACTTGAATATGGATGCAAGATTGATTGATTGATTAAATATCAAATGTACATGAGATGCCTTTCTTATAAAGACAAGGCTTTGAGAAACGATTAGACAAGATCATTACATTTGTCTTAATCCTATTCAATGAGACAACTACCTCAAAAATTGTTAAATGACCTAAGACACAAGTATTAAATGACATGATAAAATCACATGACACCTAAGACTTTTAGAAATATTCCTAGGACTTAAGTAAACTTAACATGCATGAATAGGACCTACTAGTGAATTAGTTAGGTAAAACACCTATTTCACACCAACAAAACACATTTTCTAGTTTTGTCCCATAGCTTAGAATATTTGAACCTAAATACATGAATATTTCAAGCCATTCAGATCAAAACCTTTTTCATAGAATATGGTTCTTTTATGGGATTAGCCTCACCTCTCTCATAATTTCATAAATCCACTTAGATTTGGCATGCTTTCAAGGTGGAGATTTTGTTTAGCATATATAAAGAAAAATTCTACTATTTTTGACAATTGTTCTATGGATTATCATGTTTTGCTTTATGCTAAAGTTATAATTTGTTATATATTTTAAATAATAGATCTAATTGCAAGCTAATAAATTTGCATTTGATGTGGCTCGCTTACAAGTCTTTCTTGACCATTGGGCTAATGCCCCTTGTGTTATTGCTAGAGTTACTTTGTTTCTCTTTCTCCCATGGTCACTCCCCTTCTTGTGGGTGTTGTTCTTGACATAACCTATCTGTTCGAGGAAACAAAGAGAATTATTCACAGGCTTCTCCCCTCACTATGAGAATGGATCATAGTCGATGAGGTTGGTTGTAGATTTCTCTTTGGTACTCCAACTCTTTGTTGCCTATGAGAGGAACTTCTGGGTGGACAACAAGAGGTGCTACTAGCTAGTTTGATTGTAGTAAATTCCCCTAGTTGGCTCTTGCTATTTGACTTGTTCGTGCAATTGAAGATGAAGATAAAGAAAAGGATACTAATAGGTGGGACCCTCTTGTGGACACTTTAGACCCTACTGATGTATAGGGTAAATTTGATGACCGAGATCCTTCTTCTCCCCCACTGCTACGAGGGGTTCTCACAAAATTGGTTTACAATTCTATTGAGGAAGCAAAATTGCAAAAAAAGCCCCCATGAAAATTTTTTGGGTTTGGGGGGTTCGAACGAACTTAGGGTTTGAACGAACCCCCTTTCGAGCGAACCCTATTAAATGTTAGGTCCCACATATTTTTCATTTCTTAGAATAAAAAACAAAGATAAATTTTGTAGAAAGGGGGTTTCACTCGAACCTAGGTTCGTTTGAACCCCCCTTTTCCCCCCATCTCCCCCTCTAGCACCAAAAATCTCCATAATTTTTCCCTTGAAGCTCGAGTTGAGGATGAAAATGGAGGAGACTTCATAGACCCAACTAGATGATGGTATTCCTTAGAAGGCTATCAACAAATATAATTTTAATATGTTTTGGTTTTATTATGTATTTATTTTTTTAGTTTGATTAAACATAAGTTTTTCACCAAAAATCAAGCTCTTTGTTCTGCACATATGGAAAAATAGCAGATTATCAAAATAAAATTTTGAAAAATATGTGTAGGCTAGGTATTGATGTCCTTAATCTAGTAAAAAATAAATTAATTTCGATACATACAAAAGAAGTTATGTTGTATATGGTCCGCCTATGCCTGAAATGTAATTGGTTTGACTTTGAAACTTGATTAAGGAAAAAATATTCAATAAAACACTATGAAACCAAATGAAAGGGTTAGATATCATAGTTACAAATCTAAATTCGAAAAAAATATAATTTTATCCTTCATAGAAAAAGGGTTATGTTGTATATAGTGAGCATCACTCCTTAAAAATGGTGTTTACTAATAAAAACTAGTTTTCGAAGGAGATGAAAAAAGAAGTGCAATTTGATTTCAAAAATTTTGAAAAATATATATTTAGAATCTACAGACAAAATGTCACAAGTCACTAGTTTGCATCATCTTCAAATTCCTCACGGTTTAGCCACTATAGGTGCTTGAAAGTGAAGATTTAGTTAGAAAAAATCAGTTCAATGTCCAGTTTGGCCAAAAAATGTAAACCAGTATTGTGGGATCACCCTACTACTCTTGCTACTTAGCAGATTTATTTATGTTTTATGCCTCATATAGAATTTAGGGGCATTGGCTATTTCCACCCACCTTTTTTGTGAATGTGTGTAACACTATTTTATAAATGGTAATCTAGTCACTTATTCATTAAAAAATATTCTTAATAGTTTACTTCTAAGATATAAGTGACAAAAAGTAAAAAATGATTTAAAATGTTGATTTCTATATCTCACTTAAACCAAATAGTAGAACACATTATTATAGAATCGGCCTAATAACCATATTTTAATCTAGGTAATATAAATATTCTAGCATTTTTCACACAAGAACATATGGATGATGATGAGAGACAATCATATATAGAGAGAGATTACTAATAGAGAGCACATCCCACAACACTACATCCACTAGAGGATGGATGGCATTGAGAGGTAGTAGTAATAAAGGAGTATGAGCAGTAGGAGTGGAGAAGTAATTGAGCCACCACAAATGGGAGGAAATGAGGTCATGAACATAGGAGAGAAAGGGGTCCCACTAGATGTGGACCTATGGGACCCTATTATGACACGTAGCTAAAGGATTACAAATGACAACTCAATGACCCAAGCATATGATAGATAATTGAAGTTACTTTATTTTTTTAGTGTGAGTATCCATATGATGAAAGTCCAACATTTGTGTCATGTGGCATGCAAGTAATGCAAATGATTAGGATGGGCATATCTTAATGACAATGGACAAGTTTGGGAATTATGAGGGTATCAACTAAGTAGATTGTGCATGATTACCATGTAAAATAAATCAGAGTTAATGACTATGTACTAGGAATAGAGGATGATGACGCCAACATACACACTTTTATTTGGATGTAGCCTCTTTGCTCGAGACAATTGGGAGAACCTCTCATAGGCTTCTCCCATGAATGTGAGAAGGGATTGTGCTCAGTGGGGCTACTTGTGGCCTGCTCTTCGATGCTCTACCTCTCCCAAGTCTGTGAAAGGAACATGTAGGTGGCCAACAAGAGGTGTTATTAGCTAGTTTGATTCCAGAAAATCCCCACCTGGCTCTTGTTATTTCACTTGTTTGTGCAATTGAAGAAGAAATTAAAGAAAAAGATACCAACTAGTGGGACTCTCTTGTGGACACTTCGAACCTTGTTGATGTATAGGGTAAACTAGATGATCAAGATCCTCCTCCTCCCTCCACTACTACTGCTCTCAACACTTAGAAGTAATGTTAATGTTTTTTATGCTCATAATTGTCATCTTGTATAGACTTTAGGAGTGTGACTATTTTCACCCACCTTTTTTTGTGAATATGTGTAACACTATTTTATAAATGATAATCTAGACACTTATTGAAAAAAAATCTTAGCAATTTCCTTCCTATAAATGACATAAAGTAAAAAAATTAATTTAAAATTTTGATTTCTGTCTGACTTAAATTAAAAAATAGAAGACATTATTATAAAATCAGCTTAATAACCATAATATAAACATTCTAACATTTTCCACATAAGAAAATATGGATGATGTTGAGAGGCGGTCATATGCATATATAGAGAGCATGTCCTCCACCACATCCACTAGAGGGTGTAGGACCGTGAGAGGTAGTGATAAAGACGTATGAGCGGTAGGAAGAGTGGAGAAGCAATTGGGCCACCCTCAATGGGAGGAAATGAGGCCATGGACATAGGAGAGCAATGGGTCCCACTAGGTGTGGATGTGGGACCCTGTTATGACAAGTAGACAAGGATGACAAATGGCAACTCAATAACCCAAGTATATAATAGACAATTTTAGTTTCTTTTTGAGCATGGGTAACCATCTGATGAAAAGTTCAACACTCGTGTCATGTGGCTTGCAAGCAATGTAAATGATCAGGTGGGGAGTATTTGAACGACAGTGGACCAGTTGGGCATTAACTGAGCGGATTGTGCATGATTATGATGGAAAAGAAATCAGAATCAATGTCTATGTACTAGGACTAGAGGACGACGGCCCCAACACATGCACTTCCATGGCCATAATGCCTTGGAGCCTTGATTTTCCCCACATGAATTTCTGGGGACCCGCTCGACAAGATTCCAAACCCTAAATGCCCTTGACAAAGCCAACGAGGCAACCCGAACTCCTCAGTCGGAATGTGATTGCTTTCAGCAGAATTTGGAGACCCCTTTGCATTTGATAAAATAGCTCCTCCAGTGGACTCCACCAATGGCAGTCAATCTAAACAATCAATCTTGTCTGAATGTTAAAAAGATCATTTAGTGCGGTCAAGTGTCAGTAGTGAAGGTACGTGGCATATTCGAATTAGTTCCTGAGATAATAGTAACATACATTTTCTATATTTACAAATTAATATGTAGTCATTGTTCCCTGCCAATAATTCAAAGGGAAAACTGCTAACTATAACATAAATTCCTTAAAACATGTTATCCATGCAGAATAATTTGAAGCTAGTTTAGCTATGTGATTATAGAGGAACAATCTTCAATCAAAGATAAAATCGGATTTTGCTCCAATTGACATGATACCTCACAGACAATGAAATTCCAAGTTACCGTACCTTCAAGGGAATCTGACATGGGCAGAATAATGTGAGAATGCCATCCTGTCCATGCCATCTTAAATGTTGTGGACCCCATGTTCCTTTATGTTTTGATATTTTTGGATTTATGTTTGTTATCGTCACTAGTGGATGTATAGTGATCTTCTAGTATTTTTATTTATTTAATTTTTGTTTTTGAATGTATGGTAGGAGTGTGTTGTTTGGAGAGTTTTATTTGGAATGTTGGGGTTGGATAATGTTTGGAGTGGCTTTGTTATAATTTGTTTCAAAGCTCAGTAAATAAAGGATTGAAATGGGATTTATTGTGTTAGGTTTTGTTTTATTGGAATGGAATAGATTTAATTTGTTGATTCATTATATTTTGTTTTTATTGTTCTGTTTTGAATCATTATCAAATGGAATATAATATGTATTTGCAATCATAAAGGTTGTTTGTATCAATTTTGGTATCGAAACATCCACAAATGTTGAGAATAGAGAGTTTGTGGGACAATCTTAATTGTTATTTAAGAAATTACTAAATAGTTCAGAACAAAGTTGTGACTATGGTTATAAATTTAAAGGTGGTGTTTTAAAATGTGAAAAAAAAAAAAGAAGAATAACTAAACTAGAAGAAGAAATAAAGCAAGTGAAAAGGCAGAAGATAATAAAAGATAAACAAAGGAAGGTACGAAGTTTGTTGTTTGAGTTGGAAAAATAATACTGGTTTGAGGTGGAAAAATAATGTTGATTGTTAGACTACAGTGTCAATCAAATATGAGAACAAAAATAGAAGGACAATAAGACAAAGACATTCAAGAATTATGAAAAGGGAATTAATCCTCACCTTATAAACAAGCTATTTTAAAGAAAGAAGCCATCAAATCTAAAATTGCTAATACAAGAAAAGGATATGTAATTAAAAATAAATTAAAAAAATTCCATCCATCTAGACCATTTCTTGATGCGTTACAAAAGGAATTTAATTGGGATAGACAATACCTTCTAATTGTAGAATAAAAAAAGTGAACTGAGTGACAGGATTGAAACACAAATTCAGTTGAAAAAGGAAGCATCATATTGTACTGGTTCTAATACAGGTCACTAGAGATGACAAGAAATGGAATAAGTATAAGCTGAATTTCTTGTTTATTCTTTGTTTTTGGCGTCTTGTGGTGGATTTGGTATATTTATCCTAATTAAACAAGCCATGAACTCTACTCAATGGATCGATTCTGCTATCTAATTATGGAGAACAAAGCCCTTTTAATTAATGTCCGCAGAACTTTTTCCTGCACTTAAATTGAAAGGTGTATGCCAAAATAACCTTGGCTCAATATCTGGCATCTCACACTTAACAATCGAATGAAAAAAGTATTTACATAAACACTACTAATATTTGAAATCTGGATAAATCTGCCATTGAAGGAAACAAAATTGCTGTCATTGTAAATTGGATATCAATTACAAATTTAATGTCTCTGGGAAGAAGATTCAGAGGAAATTCTCTTCTTTACGCAGCGGACTGCATTGAGATATAGGCGGGAGAGGAAGAATATATACAATATCTCCGATATTAAATAACGCACACCCATAACGAAGGCCGCTGGAAATAGCAGTACAAACCAAATTTTGTATCTTTCTGGCCCGAAAATGAATTGTTTGGAATGAAAACTAATTACGAATATGGTAATGGGAACAAAGGACAGCATAAGCCATACAATCACTGTCAACCATCCAGATGATTGGATGACCAGGTGTATGGCTGTTCCGAATGCTACCAACAGGGATATTAGTGCTGACCATAATAGATAAATACAGTATAAAGTCTCCACTGGATTTCTACTCACACCTGCAAGAATAGCTGATGCAATAGAAGTGCAAAACGAGAACACATCGGCAATTATAAATAGTTTGAAGAGCAAAGCATCGATGAATATAGCTGTTGGTTTGCCTCCTGGATTTAAGTCCAGTCCTCCTGGTAAAGTGAAGGCTGCTGCGAAGGACATTGTGGCAATCAACATTGCATTTATAGATATACCCTGCCCTTTGAACACTAGTTTAGTAGTTGCTTTCCTTATCCATCTCGCATCTTCCAGCATCTCTGAAGTCACCACAGCACCATTTATTTGAAGCACTTCTTTGATCTACAACAACAAAATTCTCTGTCCCTGAGTTACTAAAACAATAAAACAGAGAAATTACCTAGCCTAGTCCAGAATTTTCCATACAACTTAAAATCACTTACACTGCTGAAAAGTGCTGGATCTGTATCAAAATTCCTCATTGCTATTTGCAATGCTGTGTGTCCGCTGTTGTCGCTACGATTGAGGGATCTCTTCGACATTAAGGATAACAGCATGTTTTTGAATTGGAATAATACAGCAAAATTGGATTCCTCAGAAATCCGGACCGCACTGATGACATCTATGTGGAGAGGTTTTCTGCCATTGCTGTCGACCAGTTCCCTACAGTCTCTGGCGTACTTTAATATAACCTTTACAAGATCATACTGTCCCTCTGTCACTGCTATGTGAATCGGGGCCTGTTTCTCCTTGTCCTCTCTGTAACACAAGGAATTGTCTTTCTGCAGAAGCAATTCTCCAATCTTCACCATAAATTTATAAGATGACAAATCGGCCTGAAAAGTAGAAAGTGGTGGAGATAACGCAGCCATGTGCAGGGCTCTTCTTCCAAACTAATCGGCTTGCTTCACCATTTCAGGCCTCTGTTCTACAAGCATCATAGCTACGCCTAAACAATTTATATTACACACAGTGAGCTAAGTAAGACCTTCCCGGAAATATTACATTTCAAAGCGACGCCATTACAATGGATCTAATGTTATTTATGCATACAAATCCGTATATCATGATTTCTAAAATTATCTTCATTCTAAATGTATTAATTTTCAGATACCGTAATTCTAAAATTAGGAAACCTTGCAAAATTGAAAGCATTAAGAGGGCTCTGTGAATAGGAGCGCAAGAATTACCTGTGTCGATGGAAGACGGCAGAGTGGAGTGGTGTTCGGCCGTCGGATCTCTTCGTGGCGGTGCCGGAAGTCATATAAGGCAGCAATTTCTCCACGATATTACAATGACCGCCCTCGGAAGCTGTAAAGAGGGCCGTTTCACCGGCATCATTTAATGCACCGACAAGTCCGCCATCACGGCCATGCTTCAGTAATACTTCCACAACCTTTTCATTCCCCCCCACTTTGCGGCTTCGTGGAGAGCAGTGTTTCCCTCCCAGTTCACTGCGCTCAAAATATCACCAGCCTCCATATCTCGTTCGATTAGTCGAAGCAATTCTTGCACCACTTGGTCATGGCCATGGAAGGCTGCCAGGTGCACTGCAGTATTTCCATCTGAATTTTTTGCCCTAAGAAATTCGTACCCTGCTACCGAATTTCGATTAACCACTTGTAGCAACTTTTCAATGAATCTGAGATTACCACGAGAAACTGCTATATGTAATGCAGAATTCCCAAGAGGGGTAACCTCATGGAGAACATCAAGCTTAGCCTTGAGCAACTGGTTAAGTGTATGCACGCTCCCCACCACAGAAGCCCTGTAAAGCCGTCTGTCCATTCCTTTCAAGAAATTAGCAGTTTCATCCATAGATCTCAGAAAGCAGAGTCTACTAATAATGGCAATGAGTGGCCCATGGATTCACTCCTTGCTTCTGACTCCTGGCTTCCAACTCCCAAAGTACCCTGCCTATATTTAGTATGAAATATAAAGCCACTAAGGGAAACTGCATAGGTTTGAGCGATAGGGAGAGGACCCAGTAGTTGAGCATGTTTCAATAGTTGAGATAGTTTTTGTTAATATAATGCCCAATAGTTGTGACATGACTACCATAAATTAAACAAAATGTATTCCTTTGATCTAAAAAGCAACCAATCATGTGATGCCACATCAGCGCTTAACTATCCATGATGTGAATGCACAAGTATTGGTAACAGGTTTGTTTGGGGCCTTTTTGGACACCTTGACAAAAAGCATGCTGATGTGGCATCATATTTGATGATGTGGCCCCGAAACGAAAGTTATAAGCAGGGGACTTGCCAAGTAAGCTGCTGTAAAAAAATTGGAGTGATTTGAAATTTCCAAGTAGGATTTTGAGGAACGTGAAGTTAGGTGCACAACCACGGGTCCTCTCCCTAGATGTTACCCGGTGGGGAAAAGATCAAAACATATAAAGGAATAAATAAATGTGAAAGCTACTTGTGTGATTAATGCAGTGGACAAGCGACGAGGGATTGTCTTGCAGAGGCGGGTCAACTTAATGGGACGAAGGTATGGAGTGTTAAATAATTAACTCATTTATGTACTAACTTTGGAAAGGAATAAATGCATTTAAAATATGTGGAATGGTATCGCATTTGGAAGTTTAGAGTGTCGTTTTCTAATTAGTGAAAAAAAAAAACTTCAAATTACAAGTTTTGGTTATATTTGTGCATACTGCTCATATACTGGTATTCAAATCAAGTTATAAGTGTATATATCTTTCTTTAGGGTTTTGGTTTAGTTTAGTTTGTTTGTTTTTGTTTTATAAGGTTTTTTTAACATTATGTTTTCTATTGTATTAAAAATAAGAGTATTATATTTATTGTGGGTTTTTTAAGGTTTCTTATTTTATTTTGGGATGGTTAGTTTTTGAATTTAAATGACTTGATTGGACATGCAATACAATTTTTAAAGTTCAATATAAAAGTAGTGTCATCATGGTACTCAAAAAAATTAAAGAAAATAAGGGAAATTATTTTTTGGGTGATGCAAGATTGCCTCTACACAATTGGATGCTCTTGCATCACCCCCATAGGAAGGAAAAAAGAGAGACTATATAGTCCCACCATAATGAGATAACCTGCTACAAAGAAACATTGGAAACACACTTATGGAGTAAACTTTATAACCTTAATCATAGCAACAAAGGACAAGATGAGTTTGATATTGGAAACACTAGAAACTCTTTGGAGGAACTTTGGAATCATAAAAAACCAACAAAAACAAATATTGACTATGTTGATGTCAGGGAACACTAAAAAGCTCTCAATATAGAGCAACTCTAGAATTTGATTGAAACAATAGGATATAGATATAATATCTAGAGAATTGAAGTGAAGTGCACAGATCAAAACAACACTTTTCTAAGTGATAGGATTTCCAAGTGATCAACTAGAATGCAAAAACACATAAATTTGAATAAAAGATAGTTGGGGCTAAAACTAGAAAAGGTGCATGGATGGCTTGATAGAGGTCCTCAATACCTTTCCAACACCGTAAGAATCATGAAAATTGGAAATTGTGGCAAAAATTTACGAGCTCAAGAGCCAAAAAATAATATCTAACTTCAAACAACAAATAGTAGCACTAAATAACATAATCTGGAAAAATAACCTGTTCCGCTACAAAGTACACTAAGCCAACTTTTTGATGATATCTCGTTTTTGAAAATCTAGTATCGTGGCAAAAATTTATGGCCATTTGAAATTTTTTCCCAATTAGGGCATTAGGGGATCAATTTTGGGCCCTTAGGCACCCATGTGATCAATTGCAATACAAGTTCAAAAAATATCTGCCACCGATGGCGATGATGTCACTAGGGTGGACCAGATGGGGAGCAATGGACCTTAAGCCACACTACCTAGGGATTTAAGCCCCCTCTACAAGTGGTGATCATGAGGGATAAAAACGCGACCAAGTGTTTAAAAAATTGGTAGCAAATAACAACCATCCCGTTGGGTATATGAAGGATCATCATGGAAAAAATAGGCCTTTAAGTGGCAAAAAATTCAGAAAAAATAGAGTTAGGCAACTTGTTGTAAAAATTTGAATAAGTTATCTATATTATTTCAAAAATATGTAAGAATAGAATTTGTAGCAAGTTGAATGTAGTTTCTAAACTACTAGGTTTATTTTTTTATAAAAAAATTCTATTTGGTGAAAATTTGAAATTTCAATGTAGTAATTACTTAAATTTCAGGGAAAAAATAAGAAGTAGGTGTATGTCTGACCACCCTAACCACAATAAAATGATAATATTTTTTTATAAAATTTTAGATATAAGTAGATGACTCATGTCTCGATGTGATGCATATTTTTTGTAATTTTTTCCAAGTAAATAATTAATTATAAATTTTTTATTACAACTTTAAAAAAATATAAAAAACGCGTATGTCTGACCACCTTAACTTGGTCAAAAGTCCATGAAATTCACTTTTTTTTAATCCTATAGTATGTGAAGCATAGAATGTGACGCATGTTTCAAATTCAAAACATTTGATACTATTTGAAAGCTATAGATGTTTTTCAATCAGCCTATCAATCAGGACTTTAGTCGTAATTCAAATAGAAAATGAATAATAATTATTTATTAAATTCAAAGTAAAGCATAATGTATATTGGTGGAAAGCTAGGAATCCTCTTTAAAAACCCTAAAGTTTCATTTCATCAATTTTGGGTTTAGAAAAAGTCGTCAGTCACATACTCATCATATTGCCACTTTTTGGCCAATCATGATCCTGCACATACCCCACTAATCTAGTATAAAATAAAAAATAATAATAATGTAATAAAACCCTTATGAAATTCGTATTGACGATGTAGTGATGTACCAAGCTAATGACAAAGCAATGCAAACAAACCCTAAATCCGTAAAATATACCTTGAAAGCTATCAAAAAATATTCACTTGATGGTCCCTGTCTGAGCTAACAATTATTGTTGATTGTATGGTACAACTAGGTACAACCATATGAAAAAATGACGACAAGTGAAAAATTCCTTTGATGCCCTCGAGAAAAAGTGTCCAATTTTGATGATTTGACAAGAAACTTTTATGTTTTAAGGCCTTCTAGACCTAACGGCATGCATAATTTTGGCCCAAAGTGCTCAAAAAATTCAACTACCTCCTAGATGAAGCAACCTTCACCCTACTTGAAACCCTTATAGATATAACCCAATATGTTGGATTTTGATGAAAAAAACTAATTTTGACTTTCTTTGATGCCCTAGATTCAATTATGAGCTCCTTGAAACCCCAAAATGCACCCAACAAATTGTTCAAGCCAAAATATGTCCCTTAGATCTAGGAAGGAGTCTACAACATTGGAGCTTTGATACTATCTAGGAGTTGAATGTGAACTCTCAACACCTCAGGATTAGTTGCCAAACCAAAATATGTTCTACTAGAGAGAAATAACAAGAATAACTTACCTAATTATGGATGTAATATTGATTGATTGAATATCAAATGTACATGAGATGCCTTGCTTATTAAGAAAATGTTGTGAGATAGGATTAAACAAGATCATAAAATGTGTTGTAATCTTGTACAATGAGACAACGGCCACAACAATTATTAAATGATCTAGGACACAAGTATTAAATGACATGATAAGATCACATGACACCTAAGACATATAGAAATATTCCTAGGACCTAAGTCAACATGTGAATAGGACCTACTAGAGAACTAGTTAGGTAAAACACCTATTTTACACCAACAAACACACATTTTCTAGTTTTATTCCATAGCTTAGAATGTTTGGACCTGAATACGTGAGTATTTCAAGCCATTTAGATCAAAACCTTTTTCATGGCATATGGTTCTTTTAGGGGATTGGCCTCACCTTTCTCATAAATCCACCTAGATTTGGCATGCTTTTAAGGTGAAGATTTTGTTTAGCATATAGAAAGATAGAAATCCTATATTTTTAGGCAATTGTTTTATGGCTCATCATGTTTCTCTTTACACTTAAGTTATGATTTGTTATAATATTTTACAATAGATTCAATTGCAAGCTAATAAATTTGTATTTGATTTGGTTCACTTACAAGTGCTTCTTGACCATTGGGGTAATCCCCCTTGTGCTATTGCTAAAGTTCCTTTGTTTCTCTTTCTCCCATGGTCACTCCCCTTCTTGTGGATGTTGTTCATGACATAGCCTATCTATTCGAGGAAACCAAGAGAATTTTTCACAGGCTTCTCCCTCACTATGAGAATCGATTATGGTCAATGAGGTTGGATGTAGCTTTTTTTTGGAAGTCCACCTCTTTGTCGCTTATGGGAGGAAATTTTGGGTGGCCGACAAGAGGTGCTACAGCTAGTTTGATTCTAGTAAATTCCCTTGGTTGGCTCTTTCTATTTCACTTGTTCGTGCAATTGAAGACAAAGATAAAGAAAAGGATATGAACAAGTGGGACCCTCTTGTGGACACTTTGGAACCCACTAGTGGGTAAATGCACCAAGATGGTTCCCAAAAAGGGGGCTTAAGTGACCACTTTTTTTTGAAATCGGGAAATACTGACCTTGGACGTGAAATTGAGGATAGTTACATTCAAAAATTTGAGATGGAACAAAAAAAGGATCGAAGTGCTGTGAGTCTACTTTATGAACTACTAATTTATTTTGAAAATGGTTGATATTAAGGGGTTCAAAAGAGAGACATACACAAATTGATGTTGTTTTTGTCAGAAAAACATAACATAGCAATTCTTGTATGACCCTAGCATGGTGAAATTTTTGTAGTATTTT
>VDFB02173681.1:0-19892 GCA_007258455.2 Sequoia sempervirens
CTTATCACCTTTTAACCCAAACACATCAAAGAGACCTTTGGGTACTACACCAAGTCTTTCATTTTTGCTTCATGATCAGGTTCGTCTTGAAATGTAATCCTCATACTGTTGCAAACTACGGGCAAATCTTTGTTGTGAAGGCATGAGTTTTTGTTGGGCATTATTCAAGATTCTCTCAACACTGATCCTAACTCCACCATACTAGAAGTGGTGAAGCAATACACTGGGACCCATCCAAACGGCAGTGCTAACTCTGTCTCCACCTGGATCCCAAAATAAACATAACTCACATCCATCCATTATGAGGAGGTAAGAATATCTGGAAGCATCTGCTACGTAACATCCCTCCATAACCTCCGCTAAACTCTAGTAGATGTGATATCCACCTGTGACATCATGCCTGCTGTCATTATAATCCCTTTGTAACCCTGTGCCCACCAATAGCCTCTGAGGAAAAGAAGCAACAAACCTTGTTGGATACACACCCGCATGATGGAAAACTAAATACTGATCCTGCAAGCAATTAACCTCCGACAACTAAGTCGAGTACTTGCAGCCACGAGTTCCACCTACTGAAGATGGTAACTCTCCATCCCAAAATGGATGGTACCCACTCTGAGCCAATCCACACCGACGCGTCAACAAATCCTCCATGTGTGGACTAAAAGAGAAGTGATGAGTACTCCTCACTATGCAGTCGCAGTAAAATGCTCCAACCTCTGTCAATGGCTCAACACTAACAACACTGGAATCAAAAAATAGCTCGTTCCTTTGATCTTGTAAAACAAACCTGTGTGATTCATGAACTGACAATCCTTGCACATAAACTGAATTGGCATCTTCAAAGTGATCACAAGTCTCATCCTTAATTGCTGATGCAAAAAATTTAGGGAGCTCAAAACCCTCATTGATTTCATATGGGGCCCTTTCTTCATGCGCATGTTCCTCAAAATGATCATCCTGCAACTCTACCTCATAAAGTGGGTTAACATGGAACATATCAACTTCTATCTCAAGAGGGGGATTATTAAAAACATGAAGGTTACTTTCAGCATTTTGTTTAGGCCCATCACCCTCTTGTTCTAACTTTTCTTCATCTTCAAAAGGACTCAAGTGCTCTTCCCCTACAACTGCCTTAGAAATTTCAACTTCATCATCAGCAAATGGATCTTCTAAGGTCTTGTTGGCCGTAGTTTTTGAGACCCACCAACCGCGAATAAAGTCTCTAGCGGTGGCTCTATCCTCATCTTGAACAAAGTATTGACGTACTAGATTGCGAGTAAGATCATGCTTTCAACTCGAGTTCCTTGAGTCTTGAATAGGCTTCGGTTGGCTCGATGTAGTATTGGTATGTCAAGGGGACTTACAATTGTTGACTAACAACAAGCGGTAGACTAAGGGCTCATGTGATTCAAATGATTTGTGAGTGAGCCCAAGTTTCCTAATTGCTTAGGAAATGAGCTGAATTTAAAAGGGTGTAGGGCTAAGAAGTTTATGTTCTATTCTAAATCACGAGGGATATGTATGGGGCTTACGTTTCAATAGACTTCAACCGGATTTCACCTAGCCTCCGTCGGACAGCCTCGGTAAAATCGGTGCAATCTTCAAGGGAAACAGCGAAAGATGTTCAAGTTATAATTTAACATACATACACCCTCAAAACGACGCATATAAGTATGTAAACCACAACCGAAGTTAAACACAAAATAATCCCGGTCGATACGCCGTGAACTTATCATCAACAAACGCTAGTGGTATGGAATAAAGTGAAATATCTCAATAAAACACCACACACAAAGTAAGCTACTTGCATGAATTTAATCTACTTGGATACGAAAGGAAGAAGAAAGCAACTGCTAGCATTTCGCGGCAAAGGCGAATTCCATCATCGATAGAAAAGATCATTATCATAAAAATGTGTTACACAATCTCCTCAAAAGGGATTTTCAAAGGAAAACTTTCTTTCTTCTCAAATGATGCAAAATGCTCTACAATGCTACACTATCTAATTCTAATGCTAATACTCTGCTCTACAATGCTACACTACTAACTCTAATACTCTCTCAATGTCTATTGTCTACTATCTAATGAGTTACAAATGAGGGGGACTCCCCCTTTATATAGCTAGCCAAGTCCCAAAAGACGGCTAGGGTTACAATCAATAGAGTGGCGAGAATCGTGCCACCTCAGCCCTAAATAATATTGCCCTAAAAACCGCCACAGAGGAGAGTGGGGTAATAAATGCGCCATAATGTCCACCATCATCCTTCTAGAAGATTCCATTTGTAGACGCGTTCACACTGTTCTCGATCTTCTCTCTTGGCATTGTTCTTTGAATTCTTCCACTTGAGGGTCTTCAATCTTCTTTTCATTTTAAGCCTTGAAAATGTTTCTTCAACACTTAGCCGTTTTCTTGCAAATTTTCCTCCTTCGAGATTGAAACTCATCTTCATCGTGCTTCCACTTCAAGTCATCGTGCTCTGGCCTCAACATTTCTCCTGCAAAACAAGCAAGGAGAGGGGTATTAGAATACTTCATGATATAAACTTAACTCACTCACCTGATCCTCACGCTCCAACTTTCAAGCGTTCATCGCCAACTTTGCGTTCAAACTCATGCCTTAGACAAACTTCATCTTTGAGAAATTCATTTCACCTGCTGGAGCTCTGATAACCTCGATTTTATTCATTTATGGCTCAAGTAAACTATCTTCACGAAGGATTGAAGCAAATTCACCTAGGCAGTTTCTTTCAAATTCATCGTCTGGAGGATCTTACCTTGAAAACACATTTTCTTCATTTTTGCCTTAGAAAATTTTCAAATTTCCCTTAGGAAATACATCAACCTGGTGCCCACTTAAAATCTTCATCCCAGAATCCTCGACAAACTGTGGAAGACCTTAAAATCCGCAAATTCGATAATCTTCGATACCCGGGAAGAAAATTTTCTCGAGCAGCATCGAATCCATGGGTACCCAACGAACGGGTTCATTTAATTTTCTTGAATTTTGAACCTTAGAAAATTATTCTTTCAACAATTTTGTCCTCGTTCTTCGATCCCCTCTGAGAATTTTGCTCTGACTTGGAAAATTTTTATCGATCCTGCGGAGCTGGCATTCACCGACTTCACCACTGGCAAATTTGCTCGCGCTTCAGGAAAATTCTATCACTTCTCCAGACTTAAGCGTTTTTCTAAGGGGAAAAATATTTTGTGCCTTAGAAATTTTTTTGAATCACTTCGAAAATTTTGCCTTAGAAAATTTTATATCCAGTTCGAAAATCTTGCCTTAGAAAATACCAACTTTCACTTAGAAAATGCTTTTGTTCATGCCTGGCACAGTTGATTTGCCACTCACCGTTTTGTATTTTATTTCACACTAGGAAAATATTCCAACGCCTTTAGGGAAATTCCTTACTCACCACCCTAGGCGCCTAACATACTTGGAAGAGTTTAAAATTATGCCTTAGCACCTTTTTCTTCACCACTTCACACGCCTTTTAAAAAAAAAATTCTCTAACACTTTGGCATTTATCTCACCACCCTAGGCGCATATTACACTTGAAGAAGGGAGGTTTAAAATCACGCCTTAGCATATTATCTTTGCCACTTCATACATATCACCTTAGGCGCATGTAGCATTTGGAGGGAAAAATTTAAAACTTCACCACGCCTAGCATTCACTTTGCTTTGACCACGCCTTAATCACATTTCACCTCTCTTACCACTTTCATTTACTTTTACCCTCCCTTCTTGGGCGCATTTGGAGGGGTGAGGAGGACAAAACTCTTTGACTTTGTTGACTTGATTCATCTTGGGCGCATTTCAGCCTTGATGGAGGACGAGTTTCTAACTTAGAAACTTTTTCATTTGCTTTGACTTGTTGACCACAACTTGGGCGCATTTCTCATGTGTGAAGGCTGAAGCATTTACAACGCCCTAGCTAGTGACTTTTCAGCTTCTTATTTTTGTCCTCACATGGCATGATTTGGGCGCATTTGAGCATGCAAGGAGGATGGAAATCTTTGACCCTTTTGACTTTGCATGGGCGCATTTGTGTGAGAGAGAAGAATTTTGAATTCCCCACGCCTTAGCATGTGACTCTTCACCTTCTTCATTTTGTCTTTGCATGCATGATCTTGGGCGCATTTTGCCTATGCTACAGGATGAGCTTGGGCGCATTTTGATGCATGAGGGGGATTAAAATGTTTGACTTTCCTTTGACCATTTTTCCTTGGGCGCATTTTAGCCATGGTGGAGGATGAGAATTGAAGTATGGGCGCATTTAGGCAAGGGTGAAGGATAAACTTCATGCCTTAAAAAAATTTTTGCTATCAACCCTGAGCTGGGCGCATTTCACCTAGGCAAGTGGATGAAACTTTGCCTTAGAAAATTTTTCATGCTCCACCTCACCAACTTGGGCGCATTTTGACCCCTGAGCAGGACGAACTTGCGTCACTTTGAATCTTTTTTTTTTTATCTCCAGCTGGGATGGGCGCATTTTGCCATAGCAACTGGATGAAGTTCCAGACTTAGACAAAATTTTATCATTTTTCGCCAGCTCACGTGCCCTGCTATTTATAGTAAGTCCTCTTGATTTTGCGCTTCTGAAGCTTGGATCAACTTGAAATTTTGAACGTAGCATCCTCATAACCTCATTGTCCTGTCAACACCGCCATCTTTAGCTGACCTACTATTTTTAGCCTGTTTCTGCAGGTGGCTTACTATAAATAGTAAGCTCGTGTCTTTGATAGCTCCCATGCTCCGATCGAGTTGAAATTCGAATGAGGCGCTCCTCACCACGTGGCCTTACTGCTGACACTGACGCATGCAGTCAATTTACTATTTTTAGCCAGTTTCTAAATTGACTTACTATAAATAGTAAGTGCTCCGTTTGTCCTGAAATTTCACCAGCAGATAGCCTGAAGAACGCTGATCGCAGTGGTTTACATCGGATTTTGAAGATTTTGACTTTTGATGCCTATTTTTAGGCTCCGAAGCTGGAAACCCTAATTTGCTTTGCATGCATCCCAAGTGAACTCTGTTTGCTCTCGTTTCTGTGGCACTGCGATCGGCTCGTGAACCTGAACTACTGGGAGGCGGCTGCCGGGGCATACCTGCTAAAAATAGCAAGTTCCTTACTGAGTGGGAATCTCCGTTTGCATGTCACACCATCGCGAAGCTCTCGAAAAACCCATCAGGAATCACCTGACATGCAAAAGAAACCCTGACATGCAAACCCTAAAAATAGCCTCGGAAGGCTGCATCCTGAAAGTGGTTGCCTCGACTTGCATGTTACGTCATCGCGAAGGTCTCGAAAAACCCAGAAGGAATATGCAGACATGCAAAGAAAAACTCTGCATCTGCACCCTGATATTCATGCCGGAAGCCAGACTACTAAAAATAGTAAGTTGTCCGTTTTTGCTCAAATTTTGCATGCGAGCTGCCTGATACGCTCTGAATGCTGTGTGACTGTCGGAATTTCAAAATAGCTGACAGATTGTCTGGAATTTCACACTTACTAAAAATAGTAAGTACCTCAGAATTTGATGAAATTTTGCTGAGAACCTGCTGGAAACATGCTAACATCAATGTTAAGCTCAATTTTCAAGTTATTCACTTTATTCGACCCCTGTACTGACCAGGAAGACAAAACCCTAATTTTCATACTTGGCCAGAATTTTTGCATTTTAAGCTCAACGGCAGAGGAATCCCGGGAAGTAGACCATAGAACAGAGACAGACGGAGAGAGAGACCAAAAACCAAAGCCAAAAAGACCAGAATGGAGCAAAAATTAGGGGTCCCCATCTTGAATGGGGCGATGTGTGAAAAAGGTCACAACATCTGGCATCCCCACGGGAAAGTGTTGAAAAACACTTTAAGAATTGAACTTTGATTAAATCTTCCTCGAACCATCATACAGAAAGGACACTTACTCAAAAGGGGAGAAGAATCTGATATTGGATCAAAACACTTTCACCTAAAACCTTGTGAGTGTGTGCATTCGTTCCATCTCTAAACCACCTCGACTTCCAGAATCGGCCGTGGCAGGTTATATAAATATCTTAACTTCAAAAGCATCCTGGACATTGCCTCGCTACCAGTCAGGCGTCCATAGCCCCGACGAGGTTGTCGCTACAATTCTCACGAATATTGCTCCACTGCCGGCCGGGCGTCCATAGCCCCGGTGGAGTTACTCGTATGTTCCCAAAACCAATATTTTATGCTATTTCTTTCATTTTCATTTTCTCATTTTTCTTTTCTTTCAGATTTTTCTTTCAAGCACATTTTCTTTTCCATTATTTGATTTCTCCGTCAATTCCTCAATTGGCTGGCAGGCAATGAAGCCTCCAATGGGTTTGAGAATTGCAGTGGCGCTGAAGCAAGATGTAAAATTTTCACCTGCCAAAACTTTTCCCAAGAAACCAAAATGACTTAGAATGGAGATAGGTAAGATTTTTAAGGTCTTTAGACTCGCGTGTTGAGACACAATAACGGATTAACCTCCCGAGACGAGTTCAATCTCTAACTGGATGATAACAAGAGGAAAACAACCTTAGTCCTTTTCAAAAATTTATGCAAATTCCAGTGAAAGAAACCACGTTGTGAAAGTTAAAGCATCATCACCCCCCATCGCAACAGGAAAACCTTAAAATCCTTGTCCATTCCAAACCAAAACCACTTGAGCGGACAACTCAAGGGACGGGAACGCCAAACCAAAAACCCAAAGGGTAACAAACCAAAACCAAAACGGGACAAACCGAAAAGAAAACAAAAACAAACAGGAAAGCAAACCTAATCTAACTATATTACAAAGTAGGCTCTCGGAGAGAACCTAGGGCTGGAAATAATGCCTGAGAAATCTCCCATCACCCGGCAATGGGATATCCCCTTCTGTTCTTGTTCGTAACCTAAATGCATCATCTCCCAGGATCTCAGAATTTTGACCAGGGCCCAACCATGATTTGTCGATCCATCCGTTCATGACCCTTTGATGTATGGTGAAACTTCCCAGAGTTTCATCTCTTTTCTCTTCCAAGCGCGTCGGCTGGGAATACCTAGTTTGAACCCAATCTTCTTTCTTATGGACTTCTCCACATTCTTCTTCTAAAGTGACTTGTTGAATCATCTCCGGGACTTGTTCTGAGGAGGTCTTACCCATGGCACTTGTGTTCTCTGAATAGAAAGCTTCGTAAATGGGTAACGATAAGTCTCTGATGGGGGCACTTTCTGCATCTTGCTCTACATCTTTTAACATAGAATCTTTGAACGTCTCTTCATTCTCATTCATACTTGAATCATTTTCAATCAACACTTCGGTGAAGGCAGGGGTATCCCCTGAAAACCTCTCTCCCTCCGGGCTTTGCAGTGTGAGGACTTCTTTCTTAACAGGCTTGTACGTACCCAAATCAGTTTCCATGAATAAAACATCACTATTTTCACCACATTCTGTAATCATTAATTTGAGCCGTGGTGTACTTTCAATTTTTATCTGATTTGGAACTCCCTTCCAAGGCAACCACATGTGGGAGAAGTCAGTCGCAATGTATCCATTCAATTTTCTGGACCAATCTCTGCTCAATAGCATGCCATAACCATCTGGTATATCCACAACTGATATGTCGATGCGACTCTGAATTCTGGTATCCGCCGCTAGCTGCATATGAATACCATTTAATTCCCCTACAACTGGAACTTCCGTCTTATCCAGCTGAGTCACCTTCTTGTTGGTTTTGAGCGGGATTATACCTAACGCCTGACATACCTTCAAAGGCATGACATTACTTGATGCACCGGAATCAATCAAACAATTGTGTAGTAACTTTCCAAAAATTCTAACTGAGACCAGAAACGGGGCTGGCTCACCCCTCCCCTGATAGAAAATGACTGGCTTCTTCCTTTCATCTACTGAAGCATTCTTACTTTCATCCTTTCTACTTGATTGAAATTGATTGTCTCGAACAACCTCCTTTGGATTCTGTGTTTGCTCTTGTTTTTGCTTCTGCTCCGCAGGAATATTGAACCGTTTCTTTTTATCTTCAATCCATGACTTTTCAGGAACGTTTGAAGAACCTTGTACCATACCTACGAAGTTTTGAGGCTGTTGTGGAGCTTCCCAAGTGTCAAATGGTGCATGAGGCACTTCTTCTACCATATTTGTGTTTTGTGCAGGACGAGACTGTGTGTTCACAGGAGGATTCCTTGATGGACTAGATATTTCTTGGGAAGTACTCCTCGCAATGGGCGTTTCATACACACTTCTCAGAATTGTATCTCTGACCTCTGAAATCTTCATTAACTCATGTAAGGGGAGACTAACCTTCATCCTTTTGAATTCTTCTAACACATAAGAGCCAAGTCTTTTCACGTCCTCTCTAGGAAGACTTTCCTTTTGTCTCTGCTCGGCTTGATGAATTGGCTGCTGAATAACTTGTTGTCCTCCTCCGCCTTGCATTGCATTCTGTCGTCTGTACTCTGGAGAATCTCTAGGTAAACCTGGATTATTGCTTGCGTTGGGATGTGGCGGAGTTGTAAAATTATTAGGAGGTATTGATGATGTAAGTGGCTCTTTCTGATGATAATTCCTTTGATACACTTTAGGAGCTTCACCTCTAGTGGTTTGAAAAGCTTGTACCTCCCTACTTCCTTCTACCAAGACACTGTTGTTGAGAGGCGGAAAGATATAACCATCTCTATAAAGAGACTCTTCTGGTGAAACATATGTGGCATGAACTTCTGATGGTATTTGAAACTCTGGCATCCCCACGGGAGCGTTTGCTGAAGCTGATGGAAATTGGTGATTAACTGGTGGGGGCGTGTAACTCTGAAATTCAGGTGGGAAATTGCAATCTTCTATTATCAATGCCTGATCATATCTGGGCGCTAGGACTAATTCATATCCTGTAATTGGAGGGTTTTCTGTGAACTCTGTATTCCTTGTTTCACTTTTGAGAATACCAGCCACGACTTGGAATTCACGGCATTGAAGCTCAGAATGCTGGTTCGTGTTATGTAACCTACACCATCCCGACGAGGTAGTTTCGGCCATATAAATTCTATCTGCAGGACGGTTTTCAGGAGGTGGCGGATTGTCCAATGGTGCCGGGACACCTCCGTTGTTGGGCCCAGTATTCCAGGACCTCCTCTGGAATCCTTGATTGTTATTTCTATACCCATGACTGTTTTCATAACTATATCCTTGATGGGTATCTTGATGACTTGGAGGATTATGCTGATATCCTCGGTTAGCACCTTGGTGTGCCTGATAATTTCGTGGCATAGCTTGTGTCTGATTATTTTGACTTTTGAGGTGAGTCACCTCAGCTGACAGCCTCTTCACTTGTTCTATCAAATCTTTCATTTCATCTTTCTCCTCTGAAGTTTTCACTGGTGGCACTGTGTTCTGGAGATAAACAGGCTGTGGGACTTGCGTCTGGGACAAAGGCATCCTAGGATGGAGAACTAACTGACTTGATGGTGCTTGAACTTGGTAAGCTGGTTGTGGAATTGCATTTAATGCTGGAACTTGTTGATTCCATGTTGAGCAGAACATTGGCATTTGATTGATTGTCGTAGCCAGGCCGGTGTAGAGTACGGGCCCAGTTATATTCTGTCCTAAACCTTGACTTACTTCAACAGCTTTAGCGTAAGCTTGATTTATATTTGCTGGAGTGGGGTGAGATCTTACGAACATTGCAGTCAAAGGATCAAGTGCTGAATAGTAGCTTTCTCGAGCGTCATCAATGACATAAGGAGTGCGTAACCTATTGAGGGCCTTTTGGAATCTATTGTTGAATGCATGAATGGGCTCTTTGTCTTGTCTTCTCACTTCTGCAAATTGACGATAAAGCTCTACAGGGGTGGCTGGTATACCAAACTTTCCGATGAAGGCCTCCTTCATCTGCTCCCATGTCCTTATAGACCCCACTGGTAGGTGAATGAACCAAAAGTGAGCCTCTTCTCCCAAAGAATATGGAAATAATCGGCAAGCCACGTCGGCATACCCAATCTGCCTATTGCGTAGGTGACCTTCAAACATCTTGATATGATCCTCGGCCGTGTAGTTAACATCATTGGCAATGAACTTAGGACAAAAATTTTCAGGATTCTTTGGCATCTCATGGTAGTCTTGAAACTCTAGCGGAGATGGGTTGGTAACCAACCATGTAGCACCGTTTGGAGCGGGTTGACCTCCTTGCTGACCTCCTGGTTGACCTCCTGGTTGAGCCATTGCTTGAACTGGTAGTCGCCTTTGATACACAATCACTTGGGCTGGCTGTTGCACAACAGCTTGAACTTGTCTTGGCTGAGCAAACCTCGAAGCACTAGGTGGGGTTCTGAATAAACTTAAAATTTCTTCTCCGCTTTCTTCGCTTGATTGAACTTCTTCGTTTGATAAAAATTCTTCACTTGACTTGACTTCTTTGCTTGAATGAACTTCTTTCTTCTTCCTTGATCTCGTAGGTAGCTCTAACTCCACAAAATCTTTATATGAATTGGGCGTAGACCTCAAGATTCTCTTCAACTTGTCTGGCGAAAATGAAGTGATACGATCCAGGATGTACTGCTTCTTTTAGTGGCTGCGCGCGAGATTCTTCAATCCTGAAAGAACACCATCTTGACTTATGATAATTTTCTCCGATGGAACTTTTTGTGTACTTCAAACCCTTTCTACCTCAACACAACTGTATGATGTAGCTGTTATTCGCATTCGCCCTCCTTCTAGCGCCAATTTTGTTGACGTGGTTTTTGAGACCGCACCAACACAGAATAAAGTCTCCCAACGGACGCTCTATCCTCTCTTGAACAAAGTATTCAGCATGCTAAGATTGCGAGTAAGATCATGCTTTCAACTCCAAGGTTCCTTGAGTCGCGAATAGAGCTCGGTTGGCTCGATGTATTAGTATGTCAAGGGACTTACACAATTGTTGGCGATTGGCCAATGACAGCCCGGACTAAGGGCTTTCGAGTAATTCAAATGATTTGGCAGGTGAGCGCAAGTTTCCTAATTCTAACCAGAAATGAACTGAATTTAAAAGAGTGTAGGGTCTAAGAAGTTTATATTCTATTATAAATGCAGGATATGTGGAGCTTTGTTTCAATAGACTTCAACCGGATTTCACCTAGCCTCCATCGGACAGCTTCAGTAAAATCGGTGCAATCTTCAAGGGAAATATCAAAAGATGTTCAAATTATGACTTAACATACATACACCATCAGAACGACGCATATAAGTATGTAAACCACAACCGAAGTTAAACTCAAGGTAATGTCCAGTTGACCACAAAAGGCGGACTTATCATCAACAAGCCGCTAGTGGTATGGAATAAAGCGAAGCTATCTCGATAAAACACCACACATCGAAGTAAGCTACTTGCATGAATTTAAGCTACTTGGATACGAAAGGAAGAAGAAACCTTGCTAGCATTTCATGACAAGACGAATTCCATCATCAATGAAAAGATCTATTATCATAGAGTAATACGCACAGCAATTTCCTCAAAAGTTTTCAAGGGAAAACTTTCTCTCTTCTCAGGTATGCAAGAATGCTCTGCAATGCTGCTATCACAAGCTCTATTCTCTCTCAATGTCTACTCGATTCTAGCGATCTAATCTCTTGAGTTACAAATGGGGGACTCCTTCTATAGCTGATGCAGAGGCGGCTGGGGTTACAATTCAATAGAGTGGCGAGTCGTTATACCTCGATAAACAATATTGCCCTAAAAACCGCCACAGAGGAGAGTGGGGTAATAAATGCGCCATAATGTCCACCATCATCCTTCTAGAAGATTCCATTTGTAGACGCGTTCACACTGTTCTCGATCTTCTCTCTTGGCATTGTTCTTTGAATTCTTCCACTTGAGGGTCTTCAATCTTCTTTTCATTTTAAGCCTTGAAAATGTTTCTTCAACACTTAGCCATTTTCTTGCAAATTTTCCTCCTTCGAGATTGAAACTTGTAACTTTATCTTCCTTCGAAGGTTGTGATATCACCGGGGATCACTTAAATCATCAACGCTTGGCCTCGACGTTCCCCCTGCAAAACAAGCAAGGAGAAAAGCATTAGAACACCTCATAATATAAATTCACCTTACTTACCTGATCTTCACGCTCCAACCTTCAAGCGCTCATCGCCAACTTTGTGTTCAAGTTCATGCCTTAGACAAATTTCCATCCTTGAGAAATTCATTTCACCTGCTGGAGCTCTGATAACCTTGATTTTATTCATTTTAAACAAGTAGAAGCTATCTTCTGAAAGGATTGGAAACAAAATTCACCTAAGCTGATTTCTTTCAAATTCATCGTCACGAGGATCTTGTAAGAAACACATTTTCTTCATTTTTGCCTTAGAAAATTTTCAAATTTCCCTTAGGAAATTCATCAACCTGGTGCCCATTTAAAATCTTCATCCCAGAATCCTCGACAAGCTGTGGAAGACCTTAAAATCCCCTCGTTGATAATCTTCAATACCCAGAAGAAAATTTCCTCCAAAACGCTTCGAATCCATGGGTACCCAACGAACGGGTTCATTTAATTTTCTTGAATTTTGAACCTTAGAAAATTATTCTTTCAACAATTTTGTCCTCGTTCTTCGATCCCCTCTGAGAATTTTGCTCTGACTTGGAAAATTTTTATCGATCCTGCGGAGCTGGCATTCACCGACTTCACCACTGGCAAATTTGCTCGCGCTTCAGGAAAATTCTATCACTTCTCCAGACTTAAGCGTTTTTCTAAGGGGAAAAATATTTTGTGCCTTAGAAATTTTTTTGAATCACTTCGAAAATTTTGCCTTAGAAAATTTTATATCCAGTTCGAAAATCTTGCCTTAGAAAATACCAACTTTCACTTAGAAAATGCTTTTGTTCATGCCTGGCACAGTTGATTTGCCACTCACCGTTTTGTATTTTATTTCACACTAGGAAAATATTCCAACGCCTTTAGGGAAATTCCTTACTCACCACCCTAGGCGCCTAACATACTTGGAAGAGTTTAAAATTATGCCTTTACCACCTTATCTTCACCTTTTACATCTTCAACTTGGCGCATTTTGACATATAAGGAGGACTATCCCACTTCCATTGTTTTGTCTTCACTTGACTCATTTGGGCGCATTTCCACCTAGGTGAGGGATAAAAATTGCTGACTTGTTGACCCACTTTCCTCTTGGGCGCATTTTTATGTAGGAGAAGGACGAAATTTGTTGACTTGTTGACTTTCATTCATCCTTGAAACATTTGAGCATGCAAGGAGGATGGAAATCTTTGACCCTTTTGACTTTGCATGGGCGCATTTGTGTGAGAGAGAAGAATTTTGAATTCCCCACGCCTTAGCATGTGACTCTTCACCTTCTTCATTTTGTCTTTGCATGCATGATCTTGGGCGCATTTTGCCTATGCTACAGGATGAGCTTGGGCGCATTTTGATGCATGAGGGGGATTAAAATGTTTGACTTTCCTTTGACCATTTTGCCTTGGGTGCATTTTAGCCATGGTGGAGGATGAGAATTGAAGTATGGGCGCATTTAGGCAAGGGTGAAGGATAAACTTCATGCCTTAGAAATTTTTTTTGCTATCAACCCTGAGCTGGGCGCATTTCACCTAGGCAAGTGGATGAAACTTTGCCTTAGAAAATTTTTCATGCTCCACCTCACCAACTTGGGCGCATTTTGACCCCTGAGCAGGACGAACTTACATCACTTTGAAATTTTATTTTATTTTTTTGCCTCCAGCTGGGATGGGCGCATTTTGCCATAGCAATTGGATGAAGTTCCAGACTTAGCCATTTTTCTCGTCCTTGCCAGCTTCTCATACCCTGCTATTTATAGTAAACCTTCTCATTTTTGCACTTCTGAAGATTGGATCAACTTAGCAGAATTTTGGTATTAGCATCTCCATAACCTCATTTATCCCATCATACTTGCCATCTTTAGGTACGACCTCTTTGTTTTGTTTACGCGGTGGCTTACTATAAATAGTAGCTTCGTGTTTTTTGATAAACCAATATCCCGATCGAGTTGAAATTCGAGATGAGGCTCCTCACCGTAAGCGCTATGCTGACAACTGTCACCCGATCAATTTACTATTTTTAGCCAGTTTTCAAATTGACTTACTATAAATAGTAAGTGCTCTGATCGACTTGAAATTTCACCAGCAGATAGCCTGAAGAACACTGATCGCGGTGGTTTACACTGGATTTTGAAGATTCTGACTTTTGATGCCTATTTTAGGCTCGAGCTGGAAACCCTAATTTGCTTTGCATGCATCCCATTGAACTCTGTTTGCTCGTTTAAGTAACGCTGCGATGTCATGAACTGAACTCTTTTTGGGGGCCGAGGCTGCCCAGGGCATACACTTCAAAATAGCAAGTTCCTTCTTGAGTGGGAATCTCGGATTTGCATGTCACACCATCAGCTCTCGAAAAAACCATTAGAATCACGACATGCAAAAGAGAACCACGTATGCAAACCACAAAATAGCCTCGGAAGGCATCACGAAAGTGAATTAAGCCTCGACTTGCATATTCGTCATCAGCGAAGGTCTCGAAAAGAGCGGAAGGAATATCGGACATGCAAAGAAATCTGCATCTGGACCACGAAGTCGATGCGGGAATGGGATAAATAGTAAGTTATCCGTTTTTGCTCAAATTTTGCATGCAAAGCGATCGATACTCGAATGCGTGTGATTATCGGAATCTCCATGCGTAGTTATGCAGATTTCACACTTACTAAAAATAGTAAGTACCTCAGAATTTGATGAAATTTTGCTGAGAACCTGCTGGAAACATGCTAACATCAATGTTAAGCTCAATTTTCAAGTTATTCACTTTATTCGACCCCTGTACTGACCAGGAAGACAAAACCCTAATTTTCAGACTTGGCCAAAATTTTTGCATTTTAAGCTCAACGGCAGAGGAATCCCGAGAAGTAGACCATAGAACAGAGACAGACGGAGAGAGAGACCAAAAACCAAAGCCAAAAAGACCAGAATGGAGCAAAAATTAGGGGTCCCTATCTTGAATGGGGCGATGTGTGAAAAAGGTCCACAACAACACTATGTTGCCATGATAAAAGGAAGTCTTGAAGAGCGCCCGGGGAAAAGAATTAGTGATTGGATGCACGTTGCTGAGTCGTACCTTCTAACTGGTCCGCTTCCCTGTTTGTATTCTGATTGGCTGCACCGTATCTCCCTCTGTTTGTAGCCCGATGGCACTTTCGGATGACAACTGGCCAAAGCGGCTGGCCAAAGGAAAATCGCCGTCCCTCCTGGAGTCCAAGCGCTATTGTATCCTTCTATGGAGATCGAAGAGGAATGATCGATGAAAGCAAGAGTTAGTTACCAAATCCGCAGCGAGGTTGAGGGTTGTCCCAACCTAGAGTGAGGGAGCAAGCGACTTCGTCCTCTCTTCAATTAGACAATGTCCCAATTCCGTGATATCCAATCAAGCATGAGTCGATCACTTAAATACAAACTTAGAAGTGCCACTACAATGTAGTCGACCAAAAGGAAAGAAGAAATAAAAATAATTCAAACTAAAATTATGGCGCCAACTCAAGAGAGTCGGCCACAACAATTAAATATTATTTTATTTATTATTTAAATAGTGTTTAAAAACACTCTTTCTTCACACATATCGGCCAAACTAATGAGAGGATTGTGGGACATTCACAGTTCCCCCACCAAATCATTGCTTGTCCTCAAGCAACCTCAAATTAGGATGCTCAAAAATCTCCGCTAACCCATGTTGCATCTTCGATTAAGCTGATTCTTCCATTTCACCAAATGCCCGGAATGACCTTGTTCTTCAACGCTTCTCTCTTCGTCCAACAGAGTCATAGGCTCGAGATTAGCTTGCCTTTACCATTAAGGGGTAGCAGCTCCGTCGATGGTGATTTGTTCGTCAGCCTTCTTCAAGCATGATACACTTAAGAAAATATTACGAATTTCGCTCCCTGGAGGCAACTCAAGCTCATATGCAACCTCTCCAATCTTCCTTGTGATCCTAAATGGCCCATAGAAACTCGGTTTCAGCTTTTCTACTCCGTTCCCTTTGGGAGATGACTGTCTGTATTGCTACAATCTCAAATACACCATATCGTTAACCTCAAAGACCCTCTCAGTCCTCTACTGATCTGCATATAACTTTTGTTGATTTTGGGCACGCTACAGATTTTCCTTCAAGGAGTTCATGATGTCCACATTTTGTTGCACCATGTCTCTAGCACTCGGAACTCTACTGTCTGCAAGAATCAGATTCATGAAAGAAGTAGCCTCATAACCATAAAGTGCTTTGAAAAGGGACATTCCAATGCACATGTGATGTGTGGTGTTGTAGCAAAACTCTCCTTAGATGTAGCCATTTCACCCAAGCTGATTGCTGCCCTGTCACATAGTTTCTCAAGTACCCTTCAATCCATTTATTCACGATCTTTGTTTGTTCATCCGTTTGGGGATGATAGCTAGTGCTGGGGGTTAACTATGTGTGAGCCAAACGAAAGAGTTCTTGCCAAAACAAGCTGATGAACCAACTATCCCTGTCACTCACAATGTTTCTTGGAAAACCATGGAGTCTAAACACTTCTCTAAAGAACAAATCTGCAACTTGAGGAGCCTTAAATTCTAAAGTAATGGCATAGAAATGAGCATATTTAGTGAGTCTATCCACCACAACATAAATACAATCTTTACTTTGCACCCTCAAGAGCCCAGTGATGAAATCCATTGATATGCTCTCCCATTTTTTATCTGGGATAGGTAAGGGCTGCAACAAATCAGCTGGTAACACATTCTTTGTTTTTATTTTGTTGGCACACCAAACATTCTCTCACATACTGCAAAATATCATTTTTCAGCCCCTTCCATGAGAAACGTTCCCTCACTTGCTTGTATGTCTTATAGAACCCCGAATGGCCAACAAGAGGAGTGTCATGGCAAGCTCTCATAATCCTATCCTTGATCTTGGAGTGAGAAACAAGATACACCCGATTCTTGTAGAGGATGAGATATTCAACCACCTTGTACCTATCATCAGTTACTTTTCCTTCCAAAATATCATTAGCAAATGAATCTCTAGCATACTCAACTATAATGCCTACCCTCCATTCGGTAGATATATCAGTCATAGCACAAAGATAAGGCTCTCTAGAGAGTGCATCCGCTACCACATTGTTCTTGCCCTTCACATATTCAATATCAAAATCATAGGCCCGAAGTTTGCTTACCCATTTCTGTTGTTTATCATTCAAATCACGTTGATTGAGGAAGTACTTCAAGCTATTATGGTCCGTCTTCACCACAAATCTCCCACAAACCAAGTACTGTTTAAACTTCGCAAGGGCATGCATGATAGCCAACATCTCCTTATCATAGATGGAAAAACCCTTCTCTGCATTTGTGAGTTTTCTGCTCTCATATGCAATAGGATGCTTATTTTGCATCAATACCTTCTACTGAAGCATCACACTCAAGTACAAAAGGAGATGAGAAATCTAGAATAGCCAAAACAGGACACGAGCTCAATACCTCCTTCAGTTTGTCAAATGCTTGTTGTGTTGTGGGACTCCAAGAGAAAGCTCCTTTCTTAGTCAGATTAGTCAACGGTGCTGCAAGCTGGGAGAAACCCTTCACGAATCTTCTGTAATAGCTGCAAAGGCCCACAAACCCCTCTAAATTGTGTCAAGTTCTTGGGCCTAGCCCACTCCTAAATAGCCTTGATCTTCTCCTCATCAATGCTAACCCCTTGAGCGTTGATCTTATGGCCTAAGTATAGAATCTCAGTCATCCCAAATTCAAATTTTGACATCTTAGCATAAAACAAATTCTTCTCAAGAATGTCAAGCACCTCCTCTATACACCTCAAATGATCTTCCCATATCTTACTGTAGATCAAGATGTCATCAAAGAAAACCAACACAAATTTCCTCAACTGAAGAATGAATACCTGATTCATACAAGACTAGAATGTAGCGGGGGCATTGGTTAACCCAAACGGCATCACCAAGAACTCATAATGCCCATAATGACACCCGAAAGTCGTCTTATGCACATCCTCATCTCTGACTCTAATTTGATGATATCCTGAACATAGATCAATCTTGGAAAAATACACTGCTCCATGTAGCTCATCTATCAATTCATCGATCTTGGGAATAGGGTAGAGGTTCTTGATTGTCCTCTTGTTGAGAGCTCTATAATCGATGCACATCCTGAGTGTCCCATCCTTCTTTTTGACCAACACCACCAATGAGGCAAAAGGACTCGAGCTTGGCCGTATGTGTCCCATATCCAACAACTCCTTGATGGCCTTCTCGATCTCTTCCTTGTACACCCTCGGATGATGATATGGAGTAGTGATAACTAGTTTGGCTCCTTCAAGCTCTATCACATGTTGAAACCCCCTATCCGGTGGCAACCCGATGGAATCTCGCGAAACACCTTGCACTTTTTGTTCAAAATAGCCTGAATGTCAATGGGAAAGGTTCTTTCTTCTTTCGGTGGACTAGTGCCTGTGACCAAGCACTATGGTGCCCATGCTACTTCACCTCTACAAAAATATCATTCCATCCTTTTTGCTGAAACCACCATGACCATTCCGAGAGAGGCCCTTGAGAACAACCTCTTTACCATCATGTTTGAATTTCAGCTCCATGGTTTGGTAGTTGGTGGTGTATTCCCCCAAAGAATGAAGCCACTGAACCCCTAAAACCATGTCTGTGTCACTGATGTCAACAACATAGAAATCATCCCTCATCTTGTGTCCTCCTAAGATCAGCTCCATTTGTTGAATCCATCTAGTGCAAGAGAGGATGTTTCCTCCAGCAGCTGCCACATCAAACCCTTCAAAGTCTTATGCTCCCAAGCGCAACTTGGCAACTGTCTTCGTGTCAATGAAATTATGAGTAGCTCCACTATCTATCAGCACTGTCACTCTCTGTTCTCGAAGAATTCCTCGAACACAAAGGGAATGGTATCATGGTGTCCCTGAAAGTGCAGCGAGAGTACCTCCTGTGGGACCTCCTTCTATCACGACCTCTTGTTCTCCCTCATTAGTGACCTCCTCATTGCTCCCCTCTTCGGTTTCTGCTTCATCATCGGAAACCACTTCAATGTAGTAAACTTGATCCCTCCTTTGACATCTGTGACGTTCGTTCCACTTTTCTTTGCAATAGTAGCACAAGCCCTTCTTACGAAGTTCATTCCTTGACATGTCATGTGGTCCTGGAGGAGGACCCTTAGGTGGTGGATTAGCCTTAATGAAACGCTTCTTTGGCTGCTCTGCGGGTGTACTCTTGGCAATGGTCTTCCCCTTCTTGGTGGAATCTTCAAGACTCAAAGCCCTTTGAATAGCTTCCTCTAATGTTGTTGGCTCCAATGCTCTCACCAAGCCACGAAAAGACTCTAATAGGCCTTCAATGAAAAAGAACATGAGCCTCTTGTCTGAAACATCAAATATCATCACCGCAAGCCTTTGAAATTCTGAAACATAATCATCCATGGTGCTTGTTTGCTTGAGTCTTGTTAACTCCTAGAAGTATGCTTCAGGATCTTTCCTATCAAATCTCTTTGTCAGCTTATGTGTCAAATCTACATATGTAGATACTTGTCCAAATCCTTGAGTCACAATGCCATGGTGCCACCACTCATGAGCTAAACCCTCCAAATGTAGAATGGCAAATTTGATAGCTTCTTCTTCAGTCATTGGACTGAGAGAAAAATATGTATCCATGCTTGTGTAGTCACTTCCCTAAGCCATCAAATGTTGGAAGCGTCAGCTTACTCACCCTGTGCTACAGATCCCTGTTGGGGTGGTAAGTTACTTGGCCTCCCTTCGATCCACTCCTTATATTGTGAAATTGAATGAATAGAAGTTGGTGCCTTATCTCAGGATCAATCTGCATAT
>VDFB02173683.1:0-18670 GCA_007258455.2 Sequoia sempervirens
TAGCTCAAAGTTAACTTTGACAGTGTTGCTTAGGGGAATCCAAGACCTATTGGCGGTGCGAGAGTGTTACATGATGAGAATGGTAGGTTTTTCTTTGTGGCGGCACTCCCTTTGGGAATCTAGACAACCAACTTTGCAAAGGCAGTAATAACCTATCATGGCCTTTTACTTGCTAGAGAAGCAGGGGTTACTAGGCACTGGATAGAAGGGGATTCCCTTAATATCATAAATTGTCTCCTAAAGCTTACTCCACCATCATGGTCCATTTCTCATTTAATTAACAATACTATTTCCATCATTGATTCTTTTTTTGAGGTGAGAATTACTCACATTTTCCAAGAGGCTAACTCTCTTGCTGATGAATTTTCTAATTTGGGAGTGATGGCTCATAATTATTGGCATACTTATGACGCCATACCATTTAAGCTTTAGTGTATCTCTAATTATGACCAAATGTCATGTCACGGAAGTAGATACTTTGAGAGATAAGTTATTTTATTTCCTCCTTGTTTGGTTCTTCAACTTTGAGTTCAATGCTTTCTAGTTTAATAATTTATTTTCTACTAATTTTGAGATCATGGGTTGGGAGTTGAGGACTGGCAGTACTTGGATAGTCAGGCTCACATGGATTATGGGTATTTTTTACATTTCCTTCTAGTTTGTTCGCTTAACCCTTTCTATATAGAAGAACAAAGTTTAGGTTGTGAATAGGTTGTCTCTGTTCGCCATGGGAGGGGATTGTTGCAGAGTGGATTTGAGCTCTTGTGATGAATTTTGTGGGAATGAACCCATTTGGGAACACTTGGAGAAGGGTAGTGTTTTCCCCTATTTGTAAAGGCTTCATGGTTTTGATTCAGAGATGACGGAGGCTTTTATGAATGGTTGGAACAACAAAGTTCTATGTTACCAAGGTGTGGAGGTCAACATCATCAAGGAATTCATTGCTAAGATTACTAGTCTTCCTTCAAAGGGTATAAAGTTTTATAGGGACCAAGTTGAGGCTAAGACTTCCTTGGTGAATTTCTTCAAAGGCTTAGAGAAGAAAAAGCTTATGTGCATTGGTAGTGAGGGTTATGCACAAAAATACATCAAAACACTCTAGAGAGACATTGTTCTTGTGATTATGCAATTCTTCACATTGGAGGGAAGGTACTCTGTTATTTATGGTTATCACTTCTTGTTGCTTAATCATTTCCGCCACAATAATCTAGTTTTGCTCCCCTATTACTTGCTTGTTTCAATGGAAACCAGTATTGATAATCACAGGAAGAACCCCACGAAGGCTATTATTCTTAAAGGCCTTATGAAACTTATAATTGATCACATTAAATTGAAGGTGTTACCTACAATTCCTAAGCTCTCTTATGCTCATAAAAATGGAGGCAATAATTATGGTTATGAAACTAGTGAGTCGGTGGAAGAGTGGGATGGTGATTATGAGAAAGAAGAGTTTTTTAATAATGAATCTTTGGAGGATGAGGAGAAGTCTAATGATAATTCCAAGGTCTCAAAATCTTGATCTAAGGGTTATGAAATGGATGTTGAAATGAGGGAGGTTCTTGCCCCTTCGGCGAAAAATAATTTAAAGGGGAAAAAAATGGGCCCTAAGAAGGAGAATTGTGCTATTAAGCAAGGGGTCGATGAGCTAAAAAGAATGGAGAAGTGCCCTGTTCCTTTTGGTAAAGGGGTTCAAGGGGATCTTAATGTGGGTAATGAGTAGCTAATGGCAGATATAGTGCAGGATGATGAGGGCTTTGTGAATTTTAAGGTAGTTGTTCCTAGCCATGATGATTTTGAGACTCCTATTGGAAATAGTGATGAGTAGGTAAAGAAGAATGAGGTTAAGGTTGGGTGGCTTAAAATTCTAGATGATTTAGTTGATATCCCTAGGAAACATCTGGTAAAAGTGGAGGTAATTGAGAATGAAGACTCCCCTATGGAGGAGGATTTGGAGGGAAAATGTGGGGTTCAGGAGGAACCCAATGAGAATGTTGATATTCCTGCTACTACACTAGTCAATTGGGAGGAAATCAATATGGACTTGTTTTGTAGAATGGTAGACGATGACACTAGAAACCTACTCTACCTTGTGAAATTGGTTTTTTGGAAGTGAAGGAACTTAATACAGAGCTTAAATATTGGTAGGATGTCTGTGTGGCAATAGTTAAATACAATGAAAGGGAATGGTCGGTGAGAGATAAGGTCAAGGCTATGAATGTGATCCTTGATAAGTTAGTAGTGGATGCTGGAAGACCTTGTAAAAGTCATGAGGAAAGGCTAACCTCTTTGGAGAATGTTGTTCATAGGATCAATGGGGAGTGATCAGTGGTTATGGAGGAAAGAATAAGCAAGATAAAAAATGACATGTAGACTATGGTTTGAATCAGTAATCAGTCACTGAAGACTAGTTCTCATGGCTTATCATTTTTGAATGATAAAGCCATCAATTGGACTGGTAAGTCCTTGTATTTGGGCGAACATGAGGAGGCCATTGTTGAGGTTAACTATATGAACCTGGAGGAGAATAATGAGGATACTGGCCTGTGCATGGAGAATATTGTGGATGTTGGACCTTGCCTACATATGAGGAGTAAGACAAAGAAAAAGGCAATCATTTCATTCTAAGAACTTCAGGATGTGGTAGAGATGCATGGTAGGGTCATCTCTAGTAATATGGATTCTACCAAGGTGCTCGATAATATGTTGTAGTTTTTTGCTATTATTTTTGGTTGATCAGACTTTTATGCTAATGTTTTGTTGTTGGGTTACTGATGGGTTGTCTAGATTTATCTTTTTTTTAGAATTTTTTACTTTTGTGGGCTATGGGTGTTCATGTCTCTCTCTTTTTAGTAGTTTTTCTTCACTGTAAAGGGTTTTGGGGTCCCTTCAAAACCTATTTTTTTTTCTAATCAGAAATATTTTCATTTACATAATATGCAAGACATGATGGACCCTATCTCTCAAAGATTCAAAAGGATGGTGAGAGATCATTATTAAAAAAAATTCCAATATATCCTCTCTCATTCTCTCTCAAGCTCCCAAAATTATCCCCCCAAAAGTAATCCTCTTATTTCATAACGCAAGAAAAAATATTTTTCCCAAAAACCAACTTCCAAAAAAACTTAAAGAGTTTTATAGATAGAATTATAATGGAGTGAATTTGTACCCCTAAGAAAATTCCCCATTCACATCACCCCTACTTTATAAAATAAGAATCTGATGATGCAAATCCACATCTACCACCCTTCTTCATCCACTTGGAAGCTCATTTTTGCATCGGTGAAGGAATCTTGTCTAGGATGCACACACATTACACAAATGTATCCATGACACCATATCATCCTAATAGGATTCCTACCTTTGAAATTCACAAAGGTGTTATGTTTCTCCATTGGTGATGAACTATAACATCTCTACCTTCCTTGACTACAGAGAAATGGGTCTTTTGCCTCCTTTTGTTCATTCAAACACTCTATCTTTTCATTCCTTCTCTCTCTCTTGATTCTGCTACACACTTTCAACTTCATTCTCTCACACTTAGAAGCTCTCATTTTATTCCATTGTAGCTGCAAGTTGTTGCTTTCTTGGCTCCTCCACTTTGCTTGTTGTGAAAGCATTGTTGTTGGAGAACTTGCAAGATTTCCCCTTTCTCTACTTGCCTTGAGATAATGTAGCTATGAAGGTGGAATCTTCTATTTTCACTTGCTTTTGCATCATTCTATTTACATAGTACAATATTGTTGTTTCTATTCTTGCTTGGCACCTCTATTTCCATACATCTTTTTAACATTTTCTATACTTGTTGCTATCTAGATATCTATGGAGATGGAAATAAAAAATTGGGGATTGACTGAGGAAGTCCTCCAAAAATAGCCCCAACATTTTCCTCGATCTTGTGTGTGTAGGTATTCTCATGTACAACTCATTGAAGATTCGACTCTCGAGTAGGAAGGTTTTCTTTTCTCACATCCTCTTTTTCAATCCAAGCATAGTTTAATTAAAGTATTCTTTTTGTTTTGTTTCACTTCTATACATGTTTTTTATTCTACAATAGCATAACACTTCATTAATCAGGTTGTTAGTTAGATTTTTTATGTTTTAATCTATCTCTAAGATCTTCTGTCCATACGAAAAATAGTGTACCATGGAGACACTAGTGTGTCATGTTGGGTTTTATACCCTACACTACCATCCTCAAGCAGAGAGCTATTTGAGAAGTAGGTTGGACTCTGAAAATCAGATCACCTGACCCTCTGAAACAATCAAGTTAGTAGAAGGACAACATTAACTAGATTGCTCTTCCCTTTCAGCCGTAACATCTTAACCTTCCTAAATCACTTAGCAAACTTGAGGTAGATCAAGACAACCTATTGTTTAGGACTCTCACATGACCTTGAGTCTTAGAGAATCTAGTCCCGTTCTACATTTTGGTGAACCTAACATGAACTATTCTGCATTCATCCCTTGGTATCGAAAGACCTTATCTCATTCCCTAGGTGTGTTGTATGTTCATTTGTTGCAAGGAATATATCCTTACAACTCGATCTATGACCCCTAGCTACATATTTAGAAGGGCTTTAGATATGTAGGAATATAATTTAGATAAGTCACTATTGGATGTTTGAACCTTTGGAGTCTATCGAGTTTGTTTCTCTTGTGTATGTAAATATGGATTCTTTTACATGCATTACTTTCAATCAACTTGTTAATGGATCAAGAGACATATATTTCACATTGTAGGACCTACCTAGATAAACAAAAATCCTTTCCCTTTATACATTTATGCTCGTATTAATAGGAACATTGTAACTGGTGTTCTGGTTGATCACATGAGTCATGTGACTGTTAAAACATAGGAGGATGTGCTAATTAGTTTACTACATAGGGAGGTGTTGACGACAATGTCACTCGTAGTGATAGTGCAAATAAAATCCTCACAGGAAAACCACAGAGAACCTATATTTACTTGAAATATGAAACATGGCAACCTAAGGTGTTTGTATTATATGAAAAGGTTGACTTAGCTTAATCCCAAGGCTCTGGTAGTCAGGTTTGGACCATACTAGGTTCACTTCAGGGTATGATGTGATATTGTTGTTGATCTCAAGGGTTCTATAGTTAATTTCAATTTTGAATCATAAGCATTTGAAACAGGATTTCCCATTCAATCATAAAATAATATCATGAATTCCAAAGATTTACAATAATATTTCATGAACATCAACAATTTTGCTTTCACTTAAGTAGATTTAGCTTAAAGAATTCAGAAATTTCATAGAAAATGAAATCTTTTCAATAAATTTCAATCCATTCATCTATTGCTTGAAACATTTTCAAGAATTTGAATAGGCAATCTAAAATAAAGCATTAAAAATACTAAAATTTAAAATTTCTCTTGGTTATTCTCCATGTATGCCCCAAGAGTGAATGAAATAAAAGAAAACCGCTTTATACTTCACCAGATTGTTTCACAACTACATATAAAATGGTGGGAGCTTTTAAAGAAAGGGGTTTTAGTTTAGAACCAAGTAGGTTTGCATGCACTTTAAATGGTGCAACACATAGTCTTGTTTGGTTGAACTAACAAAACCAACTACAAAGATTACATGAGATAGGTGGCTATCAAATTGGCTTCAATATTGATTAAATTCTGTATGTGCATACAAGTTTTTAGTCCAAAATGATTAAAAAAATTGGAAAAAATGAACAAAACTTAGAAAATATTTGGCTCTTCTGACATCCACAAATTTTGAACTTAAAAATAAAAGTAAAGCAATAAACAGAATTTTATAGGAACAAGGCCTCAAGAGTTCAACTTAAAGTTTATCAAGAGAATCAGAAACAACAAATAAAAATGTAGAACATGGCATTCACCAACTATCATTAGAATATTCTAGATGAACTCAAAGCTTTGACTTCTTTAGTAACAACACTCTTCACTTTCAAACTCTGGTGCACAATACTCTGCGTAAAACAAGGCTATCAACATCCTTTAAAATACTAGATAGGGAACATTCACCAGTATTGGGACAAACCTACAAAAATGAATTTCAACAAAAAATTTCTATGACACCTTCGATATCTAGTATCTTGTACTTCATTTTATCACTCAGGGCTCGAGTTCTGGGATCCTTCACTTTTCTTCAATTGATATTCTCAAAAAGAATTCAATATCTAGTGCATACGCTCTTTTGAAATTCCCTATATAGCCTTCCCACTAAATTTGAGCTTGGTGTATTCTTTTGATATTTGAAGTATACTAGCATTCCTTTACACTTTCTATGTTTCATATCTAACTAAAGTGTTTCTGCAACGTATGATCTCATCAATGACTTCTCAGGTTAACAACTGAAAAGGGTCTTTATTTACTCTCTCAATCCATTCCTTGAAATCTTTTGCTTATTTACCCTCCATCCTAGTGTCTAGGGATCACAATCTTGACGTGCTAACACTTCAATAAAATATTGATCTTTGTCAAGTAACTTATTGCATTTCTCAATGACCTTTTTAAATTTTTCTATACATTGTATTAATGTGTCACCTTCCCATTTCAATTGCTTCTTCAAATTTTCAAGCAATGGAACTTCTTGCTCTAAAATTATTTTTTTCTATTATCAATTCTTGGACATCCACTTGCATGAGAGTTTCTACATTTCGCCTTTTAGCATCAACCTATTCCTAGCAAGTCTTGCATTCTCCTTCAAATATTCTAGATTTCTCATACCAACAATATGCTTCCTTGAATTTCCCTATTGCATATGTAATAAATTCTTCCTCTTGCCTTACCCAATACTCAATCCATTCTTCAAATGCATTCATTCTATGGAAAACTTCTACAATTGCATCCACCTGTTCTTGTGACATAAGTACTAGATTCTGGGGCAATTCAATCTGTTCTTGACCAGATAGGATTAATGACTTTATAAAATTTTCTAGGCTAGGAACCCATTCTTTCAACTCTCTTTTCTTCTATTTTTTCTTTTGTACCCTGGCAATAGTTGCATCTAAATTCATCTTCATTTCTTCTAACTCTTGTGTCCAGGATGTGTTTCCAACATTGATACTTGTTATTTTATACTCCTTAGGCATTACCTCATGTCTATTTTTATCAGCTACCGAGGTAGCTATATGGATTTTTTTGTCTCCATCTAGACTCTTTTGTATGACATGTTTTGTTTTAGCTCTTCGCCTAGTCTTAGGAGTCTCCACTTCTTGTATAAAAATTTTAGGGTCCAAAGGTACTAATTCTACTTCAATTGGGGAAGTCAATTCTCTGATTAACCAACCAAGTGCATCTTCATCATGCTCTACCTCTATAACATTCCTTTGTTCTTGGCTTCTAGTCAATTTAGGAATTTCTTCTCTTACTTCTTTGACTTTATCTGTTATGCCCTCTGAAATAGGATTCTCTTCAATAATCTCTGGCATAGTTAATAGATTACTGGGATTTGACACAGTCTCTTCAGTTTCGAGACCTCTATTTTACTGTCTAGCTAGATGTTCAATATCAACTTCTTGGACGTCACCTTCTTTATATCCTATCACATCAAGATTTTCTTCGTTTCTAACCTTACCACCTAAAACTTGTGAAGGTTGTTCATTATCAATTTCAACCTAGCCTTCCTTTGATTGTTCAAAGACCTACAATTGTTTAATATCATTTTAATCATTGCAAATCAAAGGTTGGGAATCAAAGGTATCTTCAATAAACATTTCATAAGTATATATATTCCTTGTAGTCTCCCATGTTTCCATTTCATGAACATCAGGGTTTCCCGCTTCTAAAGAAAGTGTTCCTTGTATGAATTATTATTCTTTAACATTTATCGGAATAGACCCTGTGTCTAGAATTTATTCAACCATTGGTTGTACCATGGGTTTATCTTTAAACTTATTTTCTTTTACTTTTTCCTACATGGCACCCCACTTATCCATTTGTTCCTTAATCTTCACTTCATCATCTTCAAAAACTTCATCCAAACCCAAAAGATTTTTTCCTAGTGCATGTTTTACACTAGCCATATTAACTAAGGGGGGAGAAGTGAATAATATTGTAGCTCTTTAAGATGCAAACCTTGTCTATGTACCAATATTTTTTGTTACCCCTACCTCTTCATTAGTAGTAGGTTTAGTCCCTTGTTTTGATGTGGAAGAAGATGCCACTTTTGGTTTTAGTTTTTATTTAACTTTGCCTGACTTGGCATTTTTTTTCTTACCAGCTGGCTTTAATTAAACTTCTTGGCTTGGAGCCTCAAGGTTTCTCTCTTCAATTCATATACGAGCAACTTCCTTAATAGCTTTTCTCTTCTTCTTAGCAGTTTCTAAACTCTCAAAATCATTTTCATTTCTTTTTTTCCTTCTTTTATCTTGTGTGCATATGTGGGTTCAATTCATTTTTCTCTTAAAACTTTACAAAAGTTGTTTATCCAATGTTGATTATTAAATATAACAAGTGCAGAGAATTCCTCAATTGATGTCATTTCTTCACCTTTTTAATCTAGGTTTGGAATAGATTCATCATACACTTTGTCTTCATTGTAATCCTTACTCAAAACTTCACAATCATCTTTCTCCAACTGATCTGGAATATCATGAATCATGAGAATCTATGCAGATTCAATTACAATCTTTCATATTTTCTTTTACTTACTCTGTGCTCATCTTCACAATTTAGCCAGTAGTCTTCTAGTTGCTTGAAATGAGCATGAAAACTAGCTATGTTCTTGGAAATATTCCCTTTTGGCTCATAATACATCATTTGGAGTGGAAAGTATTCCAAATTATATGTTTTCAATTCTTCTTCACACAAGTTAGCTATTCTAATTGCACTACATTTATAATTCCCTATCACAATAGGAAATTTGAAGAAATAATTTTTATGAGCATTTCTATAAAGAGCTTGAGATGGCTTTAACTATCTCACCAATTCTAATAACACCATTTTATCTATAGGATAAATGGGAACCATGTAAGGATGTCCAGAAAACCCTTCCACTCGAATGTAAGAGAAAGTGGGAAACTGAATGTACAAGCCTCCAATCAGTCTAATGATACTTTGTGCTTCCAAAGACAATCTTTTAGCTTTGTCGCCATCCATTTTTCTAACCAACTTCATTGAAAAAACATCATTAACTCTTTTGTAATGCTCTTTGTATCCATGGATAGTAATTTGGGGTAAATGAGCATATATTAAATTGTTTCCTACTTCTTTTCCTAGAGTACCAATCCTTTTCAACCATTTCTTACTTTCCCTTAAGGAATAGGAATAAATCACATATGATGACATATAAAAACATCTAGTTTTTGGAAATTCGCTTATTTGTTCATACAACCTGTCACTAATAAACTTTCCCCAATGCATTTGTATGAAACTTTCCATCAATTTAGAGATGATCACAAACACCCATGGTTCAAATTTACTAACATCTCACACCCCAACTATTTTTCTTAGAATAGTTATAGCATCTTCAATGTATAGGTTGAACATTGACATTAGAATTTGTTTTTTCTATTTTATAATCTACTCTTGGCACCATTGTGTATTCATAATTTCTCTGTTGCATTCTTCGGCACTCTGGTAGGTTCTAGCTTTCACCTTCATATCGTTATGGTAGATCTGAGTAAATGTAGGAAGCCCAAATGTGTATATAATTCCTTTCTCAGAGAGATTTGGATAAGTTCTTCCCTCCCTCTCAATGATTGTTTTTTCTAGGTCATAATGGTTTAAACATTCCATGACCAATTTAGTGGCCTCCATTACTAGAAGAACCCCTCCTACTAAAAGTAACCCACCCGCTACAACATTCCTGGTACATTGAGAAACATTTTCTCACTGTGCCTGTGTGTAAAATTCAACATTAGAAGACCACCCCATCTGAGTATCAATAGTTATTGTGCCAATCAGTATAGCTTGTGAACTATAGTATTTGAATTCATCTTTTGATTTTTGTTCAGAAGTACTCATTTTTGTCGGTGTGTTCTACATTTTCCAATATGTGTCTTGTGTGAGAGTTAAGGTTAAATTTAATCAATTTTTCTAACAAATTTATAAAACTTTCAATTCACCTTTTCAGTTAAATTTGAATAAAAATAATCAACATTTCATATTTTAAAAGGGAAATACCATCCTTTCAAGATTTTCATGCATGAAAATGATTAACAATTTTTTTGTTATTTGAGGCATACCTAGTTTTGGCTAATGATGACAATCTTTTCAAAATGCAACCTTGAAACCCTTGGTATCTATGTTCTTAGTTTCTTGAAGTTTACCTTTCCTTGCATGCCATAATATTATTTTTGTTTGTTCAATGTCTTGTGCAAATTTGCAGCATGACATAAAGTAAAGTCTTATAAAAGTAATTGCATGCTCGAGGTGATTCCAAGCACGAGTAATTCACCACCTTCATTAATTATCTCTTAAAATGCATTAATTTCTTGAATAAAGGTATAATCATGATGAATTAGGGTTCAAATTATGAACACATAGGTTTCTATGTGGGCTCACTAATAGAGGAAGAAAGACAACATGGAGATCTTACGTGGAACTCTTGTGTCACTTTGATTTTGTGAGGAAAAATCCTTTAAGATACATGATCAATTACGATCACTAGGATTTGCAACTTCTACTAGTGAATATTGGAAAGATTATTGAGGATTAGGACACTTACCTCTCCAAGGTTTAAAGAAAACTAGAACAAAAGGAAGTACCAAGAACCAGGTTCAAGAGAGATCAAAACTGATTCAAACATTTCATAACAGAACCTCTGGTTTCTAAATTCTGATAAAGAAAATGAAAAGAAATTATAAAACTATGATAAAAGAAACATGACCACCGGGATTAACAACTTCTAGGTGATGACTTACTGGGTGGTACTAGGACCAATAAAATATGCAACTTCTTTGATGCATCCGCAACCACTTCAGGATTCAATTTTATGGTAAACAAATAAAACTTCATGAAAAAGGTCGAAACACCAAATCCAAGAAAGAACAAGAAGCTAAAGCAAAGACCAAGCAAATTGAGAATGAAACTTGAATTTTACCAACCCCCAAAACAATGCCAAAGCAAGCAAAAGTGAGAGGGAAGAAAAGAAAGAAAAATGGGTCCACATTTCAACAAGGGGAAAAATGGGGCATGTTGTGAGACCACACAACAACTAGCAACCAACAACACTAAAAAAAATAATAGAACTTTAATTCTAGATCTAACATCAATGCTTCAACTTTTTTCTAAGTCTTCTAATTATCAATAGTTAGATGTTCATTTTGACATTCTAATTCCACTTTAGCTAGCATGTGAGATTAAGTATTACTAAGCTCACATGTGTGCAACTGATTATTTCCTCTACAACAAACTTAGAGCATAACAATTATTTTTATTGACCTACATAATTTTAAAATTCCCTTTTAAGCCAACCAAGGATAGAGCCTTGTAACCAATTAGGCATCTATAGCCCTGGAAAGGGTATCTTTGTGATTCCCCCAAACATATCCCTATTGCCAGTCAAGCGTCTATAGCCTCAGTAGAGATATTTGGATAGCCTAAAGAGTTTAATTTTTCTCTTTTGATGTTTATTTTGATATTTCATTGTAAGTTCTTTTCTTTCAACTTGCTAGCAATGAAGCCCACTATTAGGTTGGAAATTATAGTGGTAGCAAAGGTATCCTTTTGATTTTTCACTCAATGCAACTAACTGTTATCCCAAATTTTAGTAGAATGATTTAAAATGTATGTGTTTGTTGCTCAACATCAACCAAATGATTCATGCTAACTAGAGTAAAAAGAACCAAATAATTCCCTAATTATTTATAAGTAAAGGACTACTTCTAGTCAAAACATAGATCAAATTTCCAAAATTGACATTCTATTACTATGTTCACCTTCAAAAAATTTCGATCATTGTACATTCTAATGACACGAAACCCAAAAAAGAAAACAAAACAAAAGCAACAATGATTACTTACAAAGAAACAAAAAAAAGTAACTAAAAAAAAAACTATTTACAAAAAACCATTATGACTATGACTGGAAATAATGCTTTAGAAACTATCCATTGATAGGAAATGGGATGTCTTCACCAATAAAATACTTCAACCTATAGGTTCTATAACCTAAAATTTCTAAAACTTGATAAGGAACTGTCCACAACTTGTCAAACTTACCATGCTCACCTTTTCATTCATGGGCTTTGTTACAATACAGGACTAAGTCAGATATTTTAAAAGTTTTTATTCTATCCCTTTTGTCAAACCATTGTTTTACCACAATTGATGCCTAGCGAAATGATCTATAGCTCAAGTATTCTTTCATCCAAATCCATTAATTGCAATAATCGAGCTTCAGTTTGACATCTAATCCAATGTATTCCTCAGAAAATTGCCAAGTAGGAATTTTCAAATTTATTGGAAATATAGTATCTACCCCATAAACTAGGTGGCAAGGAGAATTTCCTAATTTAGCCTTCATCCTAGTATAGTCTACCCAAAGAGAAAATTTCAACAAAGAATGCCATTCTCTAGGATTCTTTTCAACTATTTTTTTAATTATATCTAATAGAATTTTATTTGATGACTTTGCTAATCCATTTCCCTACAGATAATAGTTAGATGAGAATTTAAATGTTATACCATATTTAAATGCCCAATTGGAAAACTTTAATGAAGAAAATGTAGGGCTATTATCACATACTAGCGCTAATAGTACTCCAAACCTAGTAATAAGATTCTCTTCTAAAAATTTGATTACCACTTCTATGGTGCATTGTTTGCTAGAAAATGCTTCTATCCATCTGGTGAAGTAATATGTACCATTGAATATAAACCTATGACTTGTAGATGATGGAGGATTGATAGTACCAATGAAATCTAGTCCCCATTGTGAAAAGGATGCATCTCCATCACTAGTTATAATGGTTAAGCATTGAATCTTCCTTTGTCTGCCACAATTTTACATGTATAGTAGTGTTTCACATGTTCATATGTATCCTTCAAAATCATTGGCTAGTAATAACTGACTCTCAAAGTGAGGTGTGAAGTAGCTAAAGGTGCTCCATGAGCTATTCCAAACTTGTCGTGCAATTCCTACAACACTCCATTCGCTTCTGCTCTATTTAAACATCTCAAATAGATTCCTTCATGATTTCTTTTAAATTAAGCTCCTCCATTGGTCATATAAATTTTTGATTTTATCTTAAGAGATATTATTTTATCCCTTTGCATATGATTGGGCCAAGTATGGCTGACTAGATAATGCCATATATCTAAATACCAATCTTCTTGATCTTTTACATCCAAGGTATATTGTTGACTAGAGATTTGCAAATGTATTTTTGCAATAGATTTGACCAAAGCCTGTCCCTGAACCAATTTCATGGGTATGATTTCTGGATCGAACTCTTGCAATATCATAACCCATTTAGCTCTTTTTTCTCTAAGCTTGCTCTACGTTAACAACATTTTAACTATAGAATTTGGAACAATAGCTTTGACCATACTCCTAAGGATGTAATGCCTAAATTTTTGTACCACTTTGTCCAAAGAAAAGGCTTGTTTTTCAACATCTGTGTATCTTAGCTTTGCTTCTTTAAATGGAGCACTCATAAAAGAAATTGAATTTTCTTCTTTGTTCTCACCCTTCTATGTTAGTACTATTGCACAAGTATGACCAAAAGCAAAAGAGTAAATATAAAGGTTTAACATAATGTGGACTTACTAGTACTGGTGTTTTTGTAATTCTAGTTCTTTTATTTTTTGAAGGAGAGCTTAGCTTCATTTGTCCACTCTATTTTTGCATCTTTCTTCAACATATCATTGAGTGGTTTTACTATTTCAAAAAATCCAATGATCAAAATTTTTGGATGAAATTTATCTTACTGAAATATGATTTTAATTATTTTTTACTTCCGAAGGGTTGTAAGGTGAGTAGTGGACTCACTTTGTTTAGGTCTATCAAAATAAATCTTTTAGAAATAATGTGTCCCAACATTTTACCTTCCATCACCCCAAAAAATACATTTTTTAGGATTTAGTGAAATTCCATAAGTGTTACACATTTGTAATATAGCTTTGAGATCTCAAACATGATCTCCTCTACTTTTTGAAAATATTGTGAGTTTGTCCATGTAAATGATAATACATTTTCCTATCAACTCTCAAAAATCATAATCCATGGATCTTTGAAATATAGCTCTGACATTTATCAATCCAAATGGCATCCTTCTGTAAGTGAAAGTTCCCCACTTTGTGGTGAATGTTTTCTTCATCTGATCTTCCTTCACTACCATTACTTGATTGTATCTAGAGAATCCTCCAAAAATGACATCATCTGTGAACCATTGACTATTTGTAGCACTTCCTCTAGTGAAGGTAGTGGATTATTGTCTTTCTCAGACACCCTATTAAGATTCCATAAATCTATGCACAACCGTATATCTCCATTGTTTTTCGTTATGAGTACCAAGTTTTCCACCCAAGTAGAAAGTATGATAGGAAAAATCATTTTAGTTGATAAAATCTTTTGGAATTCCTTTTGAATTAGTGGTTCGAAAAGTGCATTTGCTAATTGTTGTTTCTGTCAGAAAGGCTTCATATCTACCTTTAGTGGTATTAAATGTGTGATGATGGAATTAACGTAGGTTTTCAACTCTTCATATGTCCATGCTATAACCTTCCAATAATCTTTGAGTTCCTAAGTGAAGTTTCTATTCTCTTCTTCAGTACAAACCTTTCCTATAAGCACGTTCTTAGGATCTTGTTTAGTATGTAAATTTTATAACTCAAATTGTCCTCTAGCACTTTGACGCAAATATTTCTTTCGAACTAACTGATTGATGTCAAACAATCATTCGAACTCAATTATCCCTTTTGGAATATTATTATCTTTAGCTTGAGCTAAGCCTTCATCTTGAATCTCACCATTAGGGTGATTTGTTTCTTCAAATATTTATGCTTCAAAAATACCGGAGTTAGTGAAGAATTCCAATATATTTTGATCATCTTCAAACACCATCTCAACTATAAATCTCCTCAAATATTAAGCATCTAAAGGTTCTCAAGTACTAGCAGTAATGGCCAAAGCATCGAATCTTTGATTAAATCTTCTTAGAATGTGAGTAATATTGAATTCATCTAAATATTCTATTAGATCCCACACTCTATGTCAATAGTTAGACAATCGCTTGTAGTAGAAAACATATTGTTTTTGAACATTCTTAACTACTAATCCAGAATCACCAAACACTTTGATAATTTTAAATTTCTTCTTGATTGTGAGGATCAAACCATGTATAAGGGCTTCATATTCTACAATGTTGTTAGTGCACTGAAATTGCAATTGATAAGTAGCAAGAAAAGATTTACCTTTCGAGCTGATGAGTTCAACTCCAATTCCAATTCCTTGTTTCAATTTGGATCCAACAAACTTAAGAATCTAGGCTTGATCATTTTTATCTTGAACCTTGTCATTCTTAGGTATCGTTGAATTAGCCTTTTTGGTCTCTGTAACTTGAATTCTATCTCCATGCATTTCAAGTTCAGACCTCTTGATTTTGTCATGTTCTCAATAGTATTAGGTTTTTATTTTTTGAATTATTTCCAAGCACATCATGCAACTGTCTTTTGAATGTGTAGAATTGTGTAACCTACACCAATCCTACAATAAGAAACTTTTTAGTGAAATTTCAATTTTACTGCTCTTTCAAGCTTCTATAACAATATTTTTCCAAAATTTATCATAATGACTATTTTCTTCTTTGGAAGAATCACAATCTGATTCAATTAGAACATTTATTCTGAGAGTCATCTCATTATGTTTTTTAGTATTACATGTAAATACTTCATCTATTTTATCTCGTGAATTTCATATTTTATACACTCCTGGTTCTACATCAATGTATAGAACTTCATTCTTCTTATCGTAATTAGTGATAATGTATTTTATATGTGGCTCTCTCTCAATTCTAATTTGATTAGGAACACCTTTTCATGGTAACCACATATCTGAGAAAGTTGCAACCATATATCCATTCAATTTTTTTGACCAATCCCTTCTCAATAACATATTGTAAGTATTGGGTATCTCAATGACTCAAATTTCTATGTAATATTGAATCTTGGGATCTGATGCTAGTTGCGTATGAATATTAGTTAACTCCTCGACTACATTTACTTCAATTTTTTCAAATTGAGCAACTTTCTTTAAAAAACATGTTTTCCAGAGTTAATCCTAGCATTTGACATATAGACAAAAGCATCACATTAGTAGACACTTCAGAGTCTACTAAAAAATTATGAATATTTTACTAAATATTCTCAGTGTGAGTAGAAATGGTGGGGATTCTTATTTTCCTTTGTAAAAGGCTACTTGTGCATCTACCATGGGAACAATGTTTTTATCTTTTTCCTTATTGTAATTATCTTTCACCTGAGATTCTTTAAATTTGATTTCCTTTGGAATATTTTCTAAATTTTTTAAGAGAGCTTTCCTAATCACAAGTGTTTTGGGAAATTCTGATAAACACAGGCTATTTTTTACCTTTTTTTATTTCTTTCGCTAAATAATTAGTCAAGTTGTTTTGATCAGCGAAATCTACCTTTTCAATTCATGAAACATATGATGAATTATAATGAGAGGTTACCTTAGGTAACCCTAGAGTAATGCTTGATTTATCATCACGTGGAGTACTAAATTTGTTAGGCATAATTGACGTATTCAATGGCCCATTGAATTTATTTCCACCATTGGTGTTATTTCTCAGGTTGTAATTATATGTCCTCTCCGATATTGTTGAAAAGTGTGAATTTTGTCAATTTCTTCTTGAGGTTCATTTTCATCTTAATAAGGAAACATATATGTTTCTAAAGTCATGGTTGAATTGTCTCCTTCACATTTGTGAGTGTCACTTCTAACAACAGTAGGTGATTTGACATGTTCATAACTTTCAAGAACCAAAGCAGAATAATATCCTAATAGAATGAATTCATTTCCCTTGGGAGTGCACCATAGAAAAATGGACCCTTTTCATTTTCATGGTCTTTTAGGCCTTGCTTCATGTTGTTTGGCCCATTTTACTTTGATTTATTGATGTAATATGGCTTGAACATACATATTTAGGTACTAAAATTCAAATAATAATGTATTGTGAAGGTGTTGTGAAGTGTTGCAAAACATTTCTACACTTTTCTAGACTCTATTCATTACAATTCACCTAAAAATCACATTTTCATCACTTATTAGGTCCTATTTTGAAGTGTTGTAAAGTCTTGTAACATGATTTCATGCTTTTCTAGGCTTAACTTCACTATTTACATCTTTCTTATGCTTTATTTGACCCCTTTATGCCCTTATAAGCTTTAATTAAATATATTTTTTAATGTAAACCCGATAAATAATATTAAATGTGACTTAATTCCCGACACCCATTTTTAGGTCCTAGGTGGGACCCATTCACCATGGGTGGCGAATGAATCATTCTTGGCTCCAAATTCAAAATATTTCAAATTTTCTTTTAGGTATTTATTCAAAAACACTTCATCTCGGCCTATGATGATGTATTATTAACAGGTTAATAAGGCACAAGTGTGTATAAATAAGTGTTTTTAAATCCATTTCAACTGCCCCCCCATTCATCAAGTTCACTTATTCACTCATTCACTCAAGCATTCAAGCACTTTGCAACATCAAATCAAGCATAAATCAAGCACTTTGGAGCATCCATTGACAAAACTTCATATTTTCTTCAATAAGGGTTTGGTAAGTTGATACCATTTGCATGTTATTTTTTTATCATTCTCTTTCATTTCATTATTTCATTAAGGGTTTGATTACCAAAGTGGGGTTTGACCAAGGAAAACCCCTATTTGCTAACCCTCAACCATTTTTCCCCTCTTGGATGTGTGTTTGCAGACCCTTGTATGTAGATTTTACAAGAATTTTGGTGTTGAAGAGTGGTCAACAAGTCAACTAGGTGCTTCAAGTCAAATCAACCATATTTCAAGCTTGGAGAAGGTATTATGTTTGTTTCCTATAGAATTGACTTTGGCAACCTGACAAGCAGATATCCTTAGATTTGGTGTTGCAAAGTTGTCTCCTGATTTCTTAGAATTTCGGGAGAGGAATGATTCACCACCAGTGGTGAATGAGTCCCACTTTAAGGCTGGAAATCTATGTTTTGTTAGATTCTAGATCCCAACACTCAGAAACTGGTTCGTAATAGTTTTCATCAGAAGCATGACTAATTTTCCACCCTAGGTGAATGAGTCCCATTGGTGAATTTTTTTGATTCCAAACATCATCTAAAACATTCCAGAATCTTCATCAAGCCTCTAGGTGCAAAGTGATTCAGCTCATTTCTTTATGTTATGCATTTATTAATTCTTTACTCATTGTTTGCATATCACATTTTGTTTTCCAACATAGCATAAATCCTATGTTTTACATAAAAACCAGTCATTTAGATCACTTAATTGCATCTAGATCATTTCATTTAGGCATAATAACATCCTACATTGCATAATTTGAATGAACCTAGCTAGCATTTTTGGCCCTACTCTCTCCTTTTAGGTGAAAATCCCTAGAAGAGTTAGGGAGTTTTGTGGTGCCAAAAATCTATGGTTCAGGGAGGATGAGAGTCACGCTATTCATTGTGATGTGTATCAGTTTTAAACTGTGAAT
>VDFB02173684.1:0-17499 GCA_007258455.2 Sequoia sempervirens
ATCTTCCTTGTTGAATTTGAGGAGGGGGGAAATTGCAGAGGGAAAGGCTGCGCCAGACCAAGATTTAATGTCATGGTTGATAACTATGAAGGATGACAATAGTAGGTCCCTTACTGATCAAGAGATCATCGACAACTTGATCGTGCTCATGATAGGAGGTCACGACACTACGGCTGTTCTTTTAACTCAGCTTGTTAAAATGTTGTGTCAAAACCCTCATGTGTACAAAAGCGTACTCCAAGGTATTTCTTCTTGTCAATCTTATTAAATTTCATTTTATAGTGATTAAAGGATTTAATCAAACTGCCCACAATATAATACTGTTGTGGCACAGAACAAACAGCAATTCGAACAGCAAAGCAACCAAATGAACCGCTGGCATGGGAGGATATTAAAAAAATGGAATACACACAGAAGGTTGTTTATGAAACTTTACGCATGGTACCCCCAGTTGTTGGTGGATTCAGGGTGACGGTTCAGGACATCCAATATAAGGGTTATACTATTCGTAAAGGCTGGCAGGTATGCTAATTTTTATCCACCATGGAATAGGGATGTACAGATTTCAAAGTAGACAGCTTCATGTTGCATATTGTTTATCCTTATTTTTATTTTCTAATTTCAACTTATTTATTAATAAGGTCAATTGCATGTTCTAAATGTTGGATTGACATTCCCATTACTGTATTGATTATTTACTAGTGAAATATGGTTTCAATAGTAAATAATCAATATGTTAACTATAATGATTAGTGCGTTTGAGTTATTTTGTTATGATATTGGTTATTATAATTTAACACGAGTTTTGACAAATTTTTAATTTGATAGTTATTTTGGGAGGCTAGCACTACTCATTTTAATGGAGAAGTTTTTAAAGAGCCAAAAACGTTTGATCCAGCGCATTTTGATTGTAAAGCTCCACCTTATACTTTTATACCATTTGGAGGAGGAGCTAGACTTTGTGTGGGATATGATTTTGCAAAGCTGCAAGCAGAGATATTTGCGCATCATTTGATATCAAAATATAAATGGTCTATGATAAATCCTGATGAGAAGATGATTTGTGAACCTCTTCCGGTTCCAAGCAAAGGATTGCCCATCAAGCTTCAAGTTAGGGGAAATTAATCATGTTACCTAGGCTAGTATAGTTTCACTAGGACAGTGTCTCCAATTACATAGTTGTGGAACACTTCTTTTTCGATGTCTCTACACGTCTTCCAATAATTTGTTCATGAACTATAGTTATGTATGTGTCCTACTAGGAAATACTTCAATTAAGATATTGTGGTCCTTCATGGAGGATTCTATTGAAACCGATTGTTCCATGAATGACTCATAAAAATAAAGATATTGTGTTTATTTATATTATCTTCTTTTAGTTATGTTTTGTGAGCTATGGAATTTTTTTTTAGCTAAAATAAATTCTTTATAATGTGGAAATATATATATATATATATATATATATATATATATATATATATATATATATAAATAAATATAGGATTTTTTTATACTTAATATTAAATTCAATATTATTTTATTTGATCTTTCATTTGAGATATAAAATTTCATTAATTAGATGGATTCTCAATTATAACAATATAACTCACTACTAACATAATAGTTGATTTTTTATGGAAGAGTGTGTTCCCTTGCTCGGCATTTCCATTGCTCTCCTATGGCTGAAATTATTTTTAAAAAAAACCTACAAGCTTATATAAATGCATTTCCTTCAAGTTGTATTTGAATAAAAAATGTGCCTTAAAGCTATGTCTACAACTAAAAAATCTTCATATTTACATTAAAAAACTAGTCCCATGTTGGTTTTAAGGTTTTAACCTTGGAAACATATATAGTCCAATTTATCATGAGCCTTATTCTAATGGGGATGATTCCATAATGGAAGTGGTCATTTGACTAACATAATGGTTGATTGGTAGTGGATGAGCATTTTTTATTTTCACCTCGTGTCTCCTCTTTTATAGCTAAAAAATCTAAAAAGGGGTCCATTTTCAACAAGTTTCTAAAAAATGTATTTGCACTGAAGTTGGATATGCCTAAAATCATGTATCTTAGAATTGGTTATACAAATTAAAATTACTTACATCTAGTACTTTGTTTTCCTATTCATCTTATGGTAGGAATGTATGTAGATCACATTAATGTTCATGTTAGGGGATGGGATATGTATAAAGGACATCATGATATGTTCTTGCATATAATTGGCCTCAATAGCTAAAGAATGATAGGTTATATGACTTTTTGAATTTAGTTAGACATTTAAATGTGTTATGTTATAAGAAATTATAGATAGATAAATAGCCTCACGTATAGAATTCAAAATATCAGAATAAACATTAAGGGAAAATATAAGGTTTTAAGAAAATTAAATGAATGAACACAAAATAAACAGAATGAAGTATAATCAACATGAGATATATCAAACCATTGTAAATACTTATCAATCAAAGTATCTCTAAAAAATCACTTGGAAATCATCATGTATGCAATTATAATATAAAAATAGAAGTGACTTAACATGTAACTATGAATTGACAATTCAACTAAATTTATTAATGACCTTGTCTCTAATAACAGGTACATTAGATAGAGAATGGACCAATCCACAACATTTAGTTAAAGGGTTCATAACATACAACCCTCTAAAATATCTTATTTGATAAATAAAATTATCTATAAACATAACAACATCATATTATTGAGGGTAAAATATTTTCATGAAGTAAGCAATAAATATTAATATTTTCATTTGATAAATCTTAATATTTTCTAGTCCTTCTAATAATATTTTAATAAACATCATAATGGTTGTTTTGTAATGGGTACTAGCCCTTCCAATTTTAATCTAATCAAAACATTAATATTTTCATTTAATAAATCTTCAAGAGGCGATGAATAATTAGGCACATGCATAAAAGTACATTATGATGTAATGTAATTTGTACCATGATATGTATAAATGATATCATCATCATTAGAAGAAATAAACTCATTGCATGAATCATGAACAATAGGTGTATCAATACAAATTAGCACTAAGGACCACTATTGCATACCATGTAAGGAGTATAATCAACCTAAATATCATAGACAATGAATGAAATTCTTTAACATAGAAGGAGATTTAATAACAATTTCTATGAAATATAATAACTTAAAAACATATTGAGCCAATGTATCCAAAGAAATATTGGATTAGGTTTCATACACCATACAATTCCTATTTTTCATATTTTTATTTATTTTTTATTGTTGATGTGCCCACATGGAAAAGGGAATCCCATTTGAAATATATAACTATATTTCACATGTAATTTTTAATATGTAATCATGTCAAAATATCTAATTTTAAGTAACATGTGTAAATCTATGACATTGTAAGATACATAAGAAATTGTACATAATATATTTGAGTATGTAAGAGAGAGTTACAAGGTAGACAAGAAAGTTCATGAATACTTTTGACCAAATTATAATGCATGAGTGACACATCATGTATAGCATATTTGCAAATGAGGAATGATTCCAAATTGCATTACCCAAGTATTTTGGGTGATTTATGACATGGTAGTTACATTTTATATTTAACTTGTTGACTTATTATGAAGATAGAATTATAATTTGAGTCATGGTTTTGGGTTCCATATTTACTCATGGTTTTGGATAAAACTCCTAGTTTTATATTTTCCCCTATTCTACAAATTTATGTTTTTGATGGAGGTAAGTAGTACTTGTATTTTTAGATGGTTAAACTACTATAATTTCTTGATACATTGTTAGTGCTTGTGATTTATTCATAGATGTAGTAGGTGGTTACACTATTATAATTCTTGAGACATAGTTAGTGCTTGTGATGAATTCAAAGATGTAGAGTCTAATTAAGGATTATCCAATCATATAGCCTTAATAAAGTTAGTGTCCATATACAAGATACTCAAAACATCAAAATTATCTTATGTTTTGTTATTTAATTTTTATATATAATCAAAATTAGAATTTCATCTACAATGTATAGCACAAGGGCTTACAATATGAATATACCTCCATCTAGAATATAGTAAAACTCAAACATGTCTAATGAGTGTGGCCTCCAAAATAGGTAACCTTGGGTTGATCTGACTTTCTTCACTTTAAGTTATCTTGGACACATCTTAGTCCTTGGATCTCTCCTTTTCATCTAATATTCTTCAACAAATGATTTAAACCACATTCTATACTAAACACTGATTTAAAAGCTTCTAGGTCAAGCTATAAATAACAAAAATATCATTCTAACTTATTTTGGTAATAAATGTAGCCTTCTATGTGACCAATAAATCGCCTCAAATAATTATCCTTTGGCACAAAGCTATAAATATTTGTTTGCATATCATATACCTTTCTTTGCTTTGTCACTTCTCTTTTGATGATTACAATTTTGCTTTGTCACTTCTTCAAATATCTTCTCAACTACCTCCAAGCTCACTACTTTCAACAATCAATTTTTTTTTCCTTTGGCTCACTACCTCCAACAACAATTAAGCACACTTTTACACTTTCCTTCTATCACAAAGATATGATCTTGAGTTGAAATTGAATAATATATTCCACAATTGCACTTTCTCTTTTAGTCACTCATACAATTATCATCATGAATCTACACATTGTGACCTAGATCAACTAGGTTTACAATTTATGCATGATATTACAATGATTACATTACATGTTGGCCTATAACAATAAAATAATTACATCTCTAAGTCATCCAAGGATAAAATAATCAACATAAAATGTGTAGAGGGCAAGACCCAAAATACTACACACATCACTAGGAAGAGGAACATGCCTTGTGGATTCCAACACACACTTAACCTAGTCCCAAACTATCTTCACACCTTCGATCTTCTATGAACATCATCCATACGCTTTGAAAATACAAAATAGGTTGGCCAAAAGAAATAAAACATGCAACTTGTAGCATGTGATCCTTCACATCCATTGGTGGTACACATGAATGATAAAGCATTACTTGTGCTTCTCCCAGATTAGTTGGTATGACTGATACAACACCTTCAAACACTCCATAAGCTCCACTCAAACTTGAATTTTTGACACACACCACCAACATACCGTGGTCAGCCTCAAAAAAAGCATAAGCCAACAAAAACTTCATTCTTAACCATAACCTATACCAAAGAAACCAAAAGACACTTTACAGAGTAGAATCAAACATCACATGATATTTAGGAACACTCTCATGCATCCCTTTCACAATTTCATGTAGCAACAAGTTGGCACAAGCCAATAGACATTGAAACCATACAATGGACAACATAGTCCTAAACACTATCACTTCAAAATTTCACTACAAAAGGCATATTGACATGAAACTTTGGATATAATACCTTCACATATTCATGAACTTAAATTTTGAACCGTAAGAAAAAATCTTTAAATGTTGAGAAATGTAGAGCCAACCTTTACACCTCTAAGAACATCCTCAGATAGTCAACATAGACTTGAATCTGTCACTCTCAAAACCACCTTTCTCGTAACTCAAATGATTTGAAACTTGGATCACACATGCATTGACACAACTTGAATCTAACCTCCAAACTGTAGGAGAAAAACATCATCAGTAGAGAAATGCAGAGTATTTTTCATAGACTCTGGTAACCAAACAACTAGACTACAACATACTCCAATGAACTTTTGACATCAGTGACAACAAAATTGCAACACATATAATTCTATATGTGTGTATGTTTTTTTGTATCTCTATTTTTATTTTGTGTTTGTGTCTATATTTTTTTATGTTTATGTGTGTATTTATGTGTGTGTGTATGTGTATGTATATGTGTATGTGTGAGTGGATTCCTTACTTATATGAATGGTTTTAGTTATCCACTTAGAATAATCAATTGTCTAAATGAAATCAACCTCTAGGATCTTTTTCAATTCCTCTTTAACAAGTAGAACCACTTTAGGATACATATTTCTAAGTTATTTTTGTTTAACTAGCTTACCATCAAGATGCATAACAATATGGTGCACCACAAGGGATAGTATAACCTATTATTTTTAGCATAATACCAAGAAAATATATATTTAAATATTATTTGAATATGGTACAATGATAGTCTCTTTCTCCTCAAGATTAGAATTTGAACTACAAGTTTATTGATCTTATGGTTCTCTTTTGTTTCCAGAGATACCAAGAGATACTTCAACCAATTATGTGAATCCATATTTTAATTAAACTAGTGCAAGTGAATGGTTGAGTTCCTCATCTACTAACATTCCAAAAAAATAACAAATAGACACATGTTGAAATTCTCTTAATTTTTATTTATTCTATTTGATAGCACCTCAAAGACATTTTCACTATGGGACTTTTATTTATTTATTTTTTAATTATGAACTTATTTGATTATGCTAAGCATGTTGGCACATCAAGGTTTCTAAAAATCCTTTCTTGTGATCTCCTAATTGAATAATATATTGAAGTCCCATAGCTTTTTCAATTGTTTTTTCATTCTAAAATAATTCCAATGATATAAATATTTTTGGTCCCAATTAATAAGATCAAGATATTTGAGGTTAATTTCAATGGTGAGTATTTTGGTATAATCAAAATAAATTATTGCAATAAAATATTTATAAGGGTTATAAATGGAATTTGGTTCAATATTTTCAATATCAAAAGAAGCATCCCCAATAGTCATAGAGGTATCACTAGCATCATCATATTTTTCATAAAATAAAATGTAGCTCCTAGTCCCTAAGTTCCTAGATTCTCATATGATTATAGGTTTAATGGTCCCTTATTTATAAATTCTAAGGCCAATTTATATCTCATTATATTACATATTTTATTCACTAAAGGATACTAATTAATTTTAAAGAAATGTGTGCACCCATCAATCTAGAGCCAAGAACCATCTAAGATTTCAAATTTTTTATCTACAAGGAAACTATGTTAAATTAAATTATTTGATTCATATTAAATAATTGTTTTTTATTTCTTTTGGTTTTCGTTAAGCTACCATGAGATCTAGGAGATAAAGGAAGCTTTCCTATTTAAAGGAGTTATGGATATTGTATTTTATATAACCTTTTTCAATGATCTTCATATGGGATTTGGGATGTGAATTGCTGGATGTAAGTATAATTTTTTTGGAATCTATGTAGGATGAGCTTTATTTAGGTTTTAGAATTAGGGTTACTATATTAATAGGGTATTGATTAGATTTGTGATAGAGTCTCTCCAGCATTTTATAATATTAGAAAGGATAAGGGTCAACAAGCATGATTACTTCTATACCAAAGTGATGGACTTCTGTATTGGTGGAAGATGAAAGGAATGGCATGAATTGCATGGATCCAAGGATGACCCAAGAGAATTTAATAAGGAAGAAAAATTCTAATGAATGTAATAAATTTTCTTACATAATAGGCCCAGCTTCAATGGGAAGATGTATTGTTCCAACCAATTCATGGTTTAAATTATCATAAGCCATGATGATGGTAATTTTTGGATCTTAAGTCTTTTATAATTAGTTAAGATGTCATATCAACTTTATAGTACAAATTTTAAAACCTAATTCATTATCTACAAGCTCCCCCTTTAATTTATGTTACTAATTAAGGCTTCAATTTATAAGAGGATATTATGAGATGGTCTAATGGGAGGCATGTTTCTTTGATTAAATTTAAGATGATAGATTCAAGATAAATACCTAAAAATATATTGAAACTGTGATTTATCAATATAATTTGATACTCTAGATTCCTACAATACTTTATACAAGACATCCAAGATAGCTTAAGAATATCCAAATTTTAGATTTATACTAAAGTCTTCTTAAGTTATTCAATAAGAGTGTATTGACCCTTAGAAGCAGGTAAAGGATTCCCTTGGACAGTGATGTTTTTATGACTTGTGTGTTGTAGATGTGTTATCATTGATGTCAAACTTATGTTGCTACTACAAATTTACTAGTTGTCTTTAATGAAGAGTTGTGATTAAAGGAGTGTGTGTATGATTATATGAATAAGTTGTGGTTTCTTTTTTTAATTGTTTTCTATGGTGTTATGAATGTTTTATTCATTGTCCCCTAATGTAAAGCATTGAAGAAATAAAGTATGAAAGGTTTCATGCAATCTAAGGCACAAAAAGTTGTACTAAAGAAGCTCGAGAGAATGCTCTGCATTCCTCCACATTTGAATATGAGGTCTTGTGGTTTGGAAGGTAGATAGAGACAGGTGTGAAGTATTTATGCTCCTTTGGAGCATAAAAGTAACTATAAAAGATTCCAGAGCTAGTAGAGTGAAGAATAGTAATGCAATATGGTTACTGTCAAGAAGGTCCAAAGGAATGCTTTGTATTTCTTTGCATTTGAATATTTGATCTTGCAGTTTGGAGGATAAGTTCATATTGTCATTTAATTTCTCATCTCAAGTCTCAAGTGTTGAGGAGTATCACAAGTCTGTTTTTCAATGTTTTATCTCAAGATTGTGTTTTTTGGGTTCGTAAGAGATTCTAGGGTTAGTGTATGTTTCTTGTGTTAGCATAAAGTAGCTTGAAGTTGTAAAAATAGTGTATGAGAATGGTTTTGAATGACATATCATGTTTATAAAGTGATCTGGATGATTTTATTTGGTCTCTTCAGTACCGCTTTTGGTCTAGAGCTAGTGTATAGAAGGTTAAGTTTTTACTAGGCCAACTTGCTATGTTGAGATGTTTGTGCCAAGTTTTTTGAAGCATGCACTAGCGTGGATATGTGTTCTAAGGTAAAATATGTCTTGATTATCTCCTCATTTCAATTGCATTGATTTCTACTTATTGCAGGTGTTTTGGAGTTGATTTGTTGTGGTTGTTGCATGTTTCATGTCACACATTTTATTTTGGCCGACTAGGGAGAAATTTTTAGAAGCTTGCATAGGATATAAATGAAAGATCAAATTTTTTTTAAAGGGTGTGAGTGTGTGTGAGCATGCAAGGAGACATGTGCGAGTATATGTATGAGGAAGTGTGCTAAATTAGTGAGTTAAAGGAAACAAAGGTTGTTAAGAAGAGGTGTTGAAGATATATATCAATGTGAAGAGTGTTGCAATGGTGGTTGATAAGCAAATTTCATCAGGTATTTTGTATAGAATTTTTAGTCTCATTTTGTAAGTTTTTTTGTCTATAAGGAGTTGTAGCTTCCTTTGGTTGAATCCATAAAAAATATGCTTCAGGTATTTTTAGCTTCCTTTGGGTTGTAGCCCATAAAACTTGTTGTAAATCTTCTTTTTATTTGTGAGGCTAGATTTGGATAATAGATCCAAGCAGCTTGCTCACTGTAGTTTTTCCCTTGTAGGTTTTTCCACATAAATATTGTGTTATGGTTGTGTTCTTGTGCTTTTAATTTGTATTTTGATACTTTATATAGTTTAAGGAAGCAAGAAGATTTGGTTGATAAAGTTGAATTGGAATAATTTTTGGGATATACTGATTAACCCCCTCATAATATATCACTATGTTCTAACATCATGGTAATGACACAATTTGTATCTTTGACTTTATTAATAGGATGCATAACATTTCCAATATAATATCATATGTATGGTATTATTTCTTGTAATATAAATTATTGTTATGATTATTTTTTACTTTTATTAGGAGATGAACATGTTTCGTCATGCTTTATAAAATGGTCTTAATATATCGTTAATTTATTTTGCAATGGTATGGAAGCACTTCCTTCTATCTATATTTCCACATTGTCAATTAGGTCTTGCAAATAGTTTTTTTAATTTCATGCATCTATTGATTGAATGGAATTTACCATATTCACTTTCAACATGCCATGTTGTTTTGGGTTTAGTTTCACCAAAAAAATTAGTTTGAATAAATTGTATCATGTTTGCACTAACAATTTTTGAAACACTACTTCTAAGGGTTCCCCTAAGGAGGTACATTGTCGATGTTTGGTCTCTTATTTAGGTTATCCTATAGGGATAGAAATATTGTGAGGATTTTTTATTATTTTAATGTGTTTTGACTTAGTGACACTATCACTAATATTGTATTTATTTTTTCTAAAGAGATTTGGTTTTCCATATTAGTTTTGGTCTTTAGATAATATATTAACTAATCCCATAGAGACAAGAGCCCTTTCAATTTAAACTTACTTTTCAATGATCCCATAAAAATTCATGGCACAATGGACTTATAAATAAAAAACCATTTATTTAAATTAGTGATGAAGATACTTGTGTACATGAAATTTTGAGATTGCTACACTAAACCAAAACAATATCAACCTACTCTACTTAAAACACAAGAAACACTCAAATTAGGAAAATTAGAAGATATACATGCTAACTATTTTAATCTTATAGTTACACTAAAAAAAACATTCCTAATTATATTATAATTAATTCATGTGGATGTTCAAATGGCTTGGCTTGAGATCTAATTTATAGAAATTGGAATGATTGAACATAGGGTGGAGATCAAATTGAAAGATCAAGGGTGGAAAATGCTTGAGATCTCTCAAGCATAGAGGTCTTGAAAAGTGATAAAAGGGAATTTATTGAGTATGGTGGAACCAATATTAGGGAAATAAAGGGTTGTGATTGGATAGGTACTACCATGTACCTTGGAAGGATCTCCAAATTGGTATCTTTTGTCATAACCCGTACTTTAGGGATACATGGGAAGTTTTAAATTTCATTTTATGAAAAGGATATGGATTTCCCCATGCCCCTAAAGTACCACAGGTAAATTTAAAATTAAAGAATTGAAGATTGACCCATGCTTTGGAGTACCAATTGTAGGTACTTGGTATGACCAATAGATTTTGTGGGATTCTGGGTTAGTCAAATACAACATAAATGATTGAGTACCCCATATGCAAGTGATTAGGGGGGGGAATACGAAATAATGTAGGATTAATGCAAGGTTATGGAAAGGGGGTGAAATGGAAATAAAATAAAATAAATTATTTATTTAATTTTTTTGAAGAAGGGGGGACATTAAGCTAGGTAAATAATTATGAAATAATTATTTACTAAGGGTTATACTTTAATAGAGATAGGAAATTGATTTTTAGATGAATAATGAAATAGTGGAATAAGCATAGAAATATTAATTAAATAATTAAAACAATATTTAACTAATATATAAGTCAAAAATGAAGATAATCAAGATAAATTGATCAAATTTGAATGATCAAATTTAGTTGTTTGTATTTTGCCTCTCTTTGAAACAAAATTAAAATAACATAAATAAAATAAAAATAGAATATAGGTCTTGGGAAGAGTTATGGGAATGGAAAGATACTTTGATGTGAAATGGATGAAAGAAAAATGGTAGTTGTGTGATGCCACCTTGAGAGGGTAGGCAGGTAAAAAGGGGCCTAGGTGACCTCTTGAAAGAATAGAATAGTAGAAAAAATGAATAGAGGAAAAATAGAGTAAACCAGAGTTAGGATGAATAAATAGTAGTAGGAGTAATAAAATGGGATGAATAAATAGGCCTTAAAGGAGTAAAAACTATTCATATTTACCCTCAAACAATAGTAAATTTGACATTAGAGAAAAGGATCAGCAAAGAGAAAATGGAAAATATTACTGTTATGGAGCATTGAGTGAAGTGGTTGAGGAGATGCATACAGTCAAGGGGGGCAAGCCTAGTGATACATACCATAGAACCTAGAAATTAATGATTTTGGTCATGATTAATAGAAAGAGGAGGAAAAATTAGAACCACCCAAGTTTTACAAACATTTTTAGGTGGTTTCATCATGGGTTGAGGTAGCTCTAATAGGATATGAGGTTATTGCATTGAAAAGAAGCAATATTGCCAAAATTAGAGTGGCTCTATAGGAAACAAGGAAACTTTGTAGGAAGTAGGGTATCTTGTATGAAGTAGAGAATCTCTTTAGGAAGGAGGTATATCTACAAGAATTCAGGAAGATATATAAGAATTTGGGTAGTTTTTTAGGAAGCAAAATGATTATGTAAGAGAGGTAATTGCTTATATACTAGACAGTTGCACAACAAAATGAGGAAATTATGTAATTTATGGAGAGGGAAATAGGTTAAGGGAAGGGGTAAGTTACATGCATAGGAATAGTTGAGTGAGTTGAATAATATTGATGAGTGTTATGGAATGTTGTACAAGAGTGGTTGAAACCTTTGGAGACATGAGATCAATGACCAAGGGTCTTGATCTTGATGGACCAAATAACTGATATAGATATGGATATAGTTTGAGTGACTCAATTAGAGTATTTGGTATTACATTATTTCTATCCATGCACATGAGGCTATATTGATGGCCTTGGATAAGCACTAGATGTTAGAGACATCCACATTCCATCTCCTAACTAGAGAGATGAGAAAATGACTTTGGAGTATGTATGGAGGATATTGTGGGTGCCTATTAGGACTTTCTTGGTGCATAAATCATCGAAAAATTGGATGTGGCTCTTCAAATACTATTCAAGAGGATAACCTCTTGAGGAGAGGGATGCAACTCCATCTGGATACATGCAAAGGGATGGTTCCAACTTTCCCACTTGTGATAGTAGCTCTTGTCAATGACATAGTGTTGTCAAATAAGAGTGGGAGGACATTCCACATTAGGTTGGAAAATTATGCGATAGAGATGGTAGAGAGAGGATGAAAATTTATGTGGGAAGAATGTATTCTAGCATACCTATATAGGGACCTACATTTGGTCATGTACAAGGAGGGGATGAGCCTTGTACTATAGGTATGGGATTGAGAACATATTCCTTTTTAAACCTATGGAAATAAAGTTAGAGTGGATTACATAAAGCCACATGTATTTGGATGGTAGAGGATTGTGAGATATAGATACATGAGTTATATAGAGCATATGAAATGGGTTTTAGATGGGATGGATGATGGATACATCACCTAAAATCCATAAATAGAGGGTGATTTTTGGAAGGATAACCATAGATATCTATGATATGTTGTGACACAATGTAATTTAATCATTCGATATCTATATAGCATTGAGATTTATAATCCCAATTGAGTGTTGAGGAAATTTGGGCTAAAAAATGTAATACCATAAGGGCCAAACTATTTTGTAAGGGTAGCACAAGAGATAGCTAGTGGGGTCCACAGATTTTGAGGGTGGATTCCCTTCATAATGTAGAGGAGATGCAGGTGGTGGAGTAGGAGGATCACAATGATGTAGTTGATGTAAGGACCAATATAGAATACAAGAGGTGATGGGTAGAGTGGGTATCTCATAGGCTAACCTCATTAGGGTGGGATAGTATATAAGAGAGGATTAAGGCATCTTCTAGAGAGGTGATGAGGTATAGGAGTGGACTAGGAGGAGTAATGAAGGGAGTTATACAACACGTCTAATGAGGGATATGTAATGGAATAGAAGGGGATATAGTATAGGTAAAGGAGGGTGGCATAAGCATGTGGAGATAGATTTTTTAGATAGAGAGGAGGTTGTAGGAGGATATTTCACAAGTGGAGAGGTTGGTAGCAGTGAGCTCATACATAATATTAAAGAGAGTAGAAGTGACTCAAGCTTGATCTTATTGAGTGAGGATATAGGTGGACAAGATGAGATGCCTCCATAAGCATAGTTATAGGATGTTAGTGTAATTAATTAATTAATTATTACACTAGCATAAGTTAACTTAGGTCTTTCATTTAATTAATTAAGTCCTAGGTTGCATTATTTGATAAGTCATTTAATAAATGGGATAATATTCCCTTCCTTGTTTGTAGGGATAAGATTCCTTCTAGAAGATGAGTTTTCCTTCTAGAACTTATCTCAACATTTAATAATTTCCTAGATAGGGTTCACATGTTGTAAGATCATGACACATGGCAGCATCTCTTGCATCATTAGGTTTCTCTCACCTATATATTCGGGCATCTTGTACATTTGTAATCAATCAATCTTTAAATCAGATCAATATAGAATCTCCATTGTGCATGCCTAGTTGCAACACTTTTCTGTGTGGTTGATTATCTTTCCTAGAAAAAGGTCCTCCATTGAAGACTACAGCTTCAAGGACTATGCATCCATAATCTCAACATAGGGATCACCTCAGAGAGATATGGAAGATGAGGATGGTTTCATGAAGATGATACTGGAATAGGTTTTTAGTGAAAAATATGCACTCACAAGGTAGTTAATCAAGTAGGAATAGAAGGATCAAACGGTGGGAAAGTAGGGTAGTTTGATGGTGGAGAGAGATGATCTATGAGGGTAGCTATAGGGAGTAGAGATAGAAATTGCATGTTTGAGAGGTCTTTTGGGACTTTGAGATATGATGAAATTATTTATAAAGGTATGAAGGACACTATGAGAGGTAAGATATTGGTGTGCTCATTATATGAGAAAGCACCCATAAATTAGTGAGCTCCTGGCTATGTAGAGTGTTCCAAGTCAGGGGTGTTTGGGTTAGTTAGTTCAAGGAGGTTAGTTTCTATAGAACCATCATGAGTTCAACCACCACCATCATCATTGGGGCCATCAATAGTAGTAGGGTCTAGTCATAACTAGCTTTGGATTGGGACAGAGGTGACATAATTTTGGCATATTCCCTAGGGGAACATTTTTTTCTATGTATTATGGTCTATGGAGCTAATGTACACGTGATTTTTGGATGTATTTGTGTTATTACATAGACATTCTGGTCGATATATATATACATACATAAATATACATGATGGAATAATTTAGGTGCTTTTATACGTACAATTATATATATATATATATATATATATATATATATATATATATATATATATAATATATACTATATATATATATATATTATATATATGTTTATGATGTTGTTTAGCTAGATTATTATATTTGTATTCTTATACGGTGTTTATTCTTTAGACTAATGGATCCATCATTTAGATGCATGATTTGATGTATGGATGTGTGTGATGCTAATGCATTTTAGGTTTATGTTTATAGAGCTATGATGAATATGTTATGCATGATGATGATTACATATGTTATATATTGATGATTATGATGATTCTTGGGTGGATATTATATGGATGTTACATAGATGTTCATCCTAAAAAATATAAAATTTACCTAGTGGATTAATAAATGATTATTATGGATATATTCTTAGAGTAAAAAATTGAAAATTCACCTAATGAATTAATAAAATAATTATTGATGGATAGTTTCTTAACAAATCTAAAATACACCTAATGGATTAATGAAATATTTTTTATGGATAGATGATTATCCTAACAAATCTAAAATTCAAATAATGGATTAATGAAATAATTATGATAGATGTATTCTTATACTAAAAAATATAAAATGTACCTAATGGATTGATGAAATGATTATGATGTAAAGATGCTTAGACTAACAAAGATAAAATGTACCTAATGGATGGATTAAAATATTATGATGGATTGATGTTCTAGTATATGAGATTGCATAATAACATGTGTGTATGAAAGTTTCATGTCATGGTACATCATATGCAAAATTAGGATAAGATAAATATTGAAAGATGGAGAGAGGAAGATGGACGAAGAAAAATAAAATTCACATGGGATCAAAAACTAAGTGATGACAAGGCAATAGATAGGATGGGGGGATGGGAGATAAGATAGGATGGGGATAGGATAAGATGTAATAAGTATGAATGGAGGGATGAAGGGTAGGGGGGTTTTTTGAAAGTGATAATTAAAATAAAAGGTAGTGAGCACTTAATTTGATATAGAAAGGGATACTATGCACCAAGGTATGAGGAATCAAGGTGACTATGTATCCCATACATAGGAATAACTTGATAAAAAAATGTTAATCTAATAATTTCACAAGGTCATGAAGGACCTTGGTGGGTATAATGCTAAATAATCACAAATACAAGGAATACCCAACATAACACAAGGTCTTGATTGGCCTTGGTGGGTACAATATGGGAAAACCATGTAGATATAGTATACAAAAGATCAAAAACTTTCCCCTAGTTTCACTAATTAAATAATACCATGATATGAAGGATTGTGGCTACCCTGAGTAGGTAAAAGAGGAAACCAAAAGAAAGATACAAAATCCAAAAGTAACAATGAAAGGACTTAAACATTTATTATTTTTTACATACAATGAAAGGACTTATACCTTTATTATTTTTTTCCAAAATATGGTGGATTGGATTTTTTAACATGTGAGCTACTAATGATGATATCTGTTTTTTAGGATTAAATAAATCAAAAGGGGAACTTGCATATGGATTCATGCCAAAGGGAAATATGGAAGAGTTCAATTCAAATTTCAAAGTGGGGCTGTATATGAATCATTGCCCAAAGCTGTACAACTAGAAGGAGTTTGAAGACATGTGGCCCGATTTCATCATCCAATCATAATTTTCATTAATGACAAGCTGGCATAATATTGTTTTCTCATTGTGCCATGATATAACTATTTTTATGCAATTGGATGATGATGTACCATAAGCTCCCAAATTAAATGTAACTATTGGATGCTTCTAGAGGTGTAATTTGTGCCATTGGATTGATTTAATCCTGACCTTTGATTCAAAATGTAATTTTCTATAAAAATTCAGTGCCTTCTCATTTGTAAGGGGTTAGATTTAGGGGTTAGAATAGTTGATTAGAGGCTGTAAAAGCCAGAATTGGCTAAGTTAGAGAAGTCAGTAGTTGTAGGAGAGGAAAGAGACTGGGAATTATTATGTAATGCTAGAGAAGTTAATGCAATTAGATTGTTGATTTGGCAAGCTTTGTGTTACACTTTGACAATTTATGGTTTATTGTTCTTGATTCTCAGATGTTAGATTTCAGTTCTTTTGCAATGATAGTGAAATGTTAATGATGTTGATCGATCTCCGGTCCATACTTTTAGCAATTTGTTGATTGTAACTTGTGTAAAGTTAGTTTGGACCTTATTTTGTGCTAAGTTCAACTGTGGATGCTTGTTTACATTGTGTCAGTTATTGGGTATGTGGATGAATATTCATAGTATGAAAATCTTCAGCTTCCTTAGAAGATTGCACCATTTCTGCAGAGTTGTGGGCTTGTCCTTGATCAAGCAAATGTTGGTTTTATTGGAGATCTCTCCATTTGCAGCATTCATCATTATTGTGATTGATCTTAGGAACTAGTTTAGAGTTGAATCTCTCTTAACCCTTATCTCTTTTCTGTTTATTTTGAATCTGGGTTAGTTTTAGGATTAAAAGCATCATCATATTGTTGCATCTGATGAAAGTATGCTTCCAACATTGTTCATTTGTAAGGCCCCTTGTGATTACCAACATTTTCACATTTATCACTGAGTTGTTTATGCATTGTCAAGACCTGACATTAGAGACCTTGGGGTTATCTCTTGAGGGTTGCTGATAGAGATTTACCTTTCAAAAGAGATAGGATATTTGTATCTTATGCGAGTTGTTCTTTGTCTGAGAAAACATCATCAACGAGGATGGATGGGTAGGACCTAGG
>VDFB02173685.1:0-48540 GCA_007258455.2 Sequoia sempervirens
GGCGTCCATTTTGACTACGAGCTTCACTTGATGCATGTCTGTGTCGAGTGTTTTCAGAAAGTCGTGAAGTAGGACCATTTTGGTCTTAATTTCAACCTAAGAGTACTATATCCTAGAAAACTCGATCGTTGATTGTAAACACGGATATGTTCAGACAACTTTTGAAAACCCCTAAAAAATAGCTACTTGCCGAGAAGTATTTTTTTGGAAAAAATATGGCACATGGGTTTTGTTCGTGCTTCAATGCTGAACAAACCCAGTTCCTTAGATTTTTGATTATGAGACTTTTCCGGAAAAATCCCTAAAAATAGGGGCAGCAAGTTTGTTGATTCTGGAAAATTTGAAGAGATGGGTTTCACTGGAAAATTATGTTGATCATACCCAATTGGCCAGATCTGTGATAGCCTATTGTTTTCTGTGACATGCAAGAAATTTAAGATAGAAGAGAGGAAGTAGACAAGAGGAAGATTGGAAGTTATTGCTGCCTTCTTGGAAAAATATTCTACTGGATGCAACCTCTGAGAAGACAAACTTTCCCTGTCATTGATCTTCGAAAAATCATGAAGAACAATCAAAACCTCCTTCAGATCTAAGAAATTCGTCCTTCGAGAGCTTATTGCTGTTCAAACCCTCAACCTGCAAAGAAATGAGCATAATGGACGCCTAGGATTGATCATATAGAGAATTGTGCTTGAATCCATGAAGTTTGGGAGCCTAACTCATGATCTAAAGCTGATTTGGCTTGATCTGAAGTTCAAAAAGGTGATTTCCACTGATTGGGGAATGAGTTGGCCAAGTTTGTCTCAAAATATCTTAACTTTAGTCAACAAACTTGCCTTTGACCTTTTTGGGCATCCCTTTTGAGGTTGAATCCTTTTTTTCAATCATTTTTCATGTTGGATGACCTATGTTTGATACCTGCTCTAGATTGATCTTTCGGTCCTGGTACACTCACTGTCGAGCTAGGTTTGTGCTGAAGAGAAGTACCTGGGAGCCACTAAGTCATAAAGCTGAGTTTGTGGCCCTGAAAAGAAGGGCGCCTTTCTCAAGAAAGGGCGCTTTTCTCCTCGCCTTAGTCATTTTTCGTGTCTGTTCTTCAACTTTTTATTCTTGACCTCTCGTGCTTTGATTTGGAATTCCCGTTGATCGGAGAATTGGATGATCTTGTTTGATATCTCATCAGATAACCAGCTCTGTTTCGCAAAAGATGACTAGAGTTTGAATTCCCAAAAGTCAGTTAAAGGTCCCTTTATTGAAAGGCGTCCCTCAGTGAAAAGGGTGCTTTTTCTTTTTTGCACAATGATCTTCATCCCGAAAGATGCTCCAGTTTGATCTTGATTATATGGCAACTAACATGTTAGATGCTTGTGCTCACAAATACGTTGTCGTGATTGACCTAGACTGAGAAAACTGTATTGGGAGGCCTTCTGACATTTGACAGCATTTGAAGGCTCAAAAAGAAGGGCGCCTTTCCTTGGAAAGGGCACCTTTTCCACCTTGGTCATCATTTCGACAACCATTTCTGATGTCTTCGTCAACTGCCTCTTTTTACTCTGCTGACGGTCACTGGTGATCACTTTGTTAGATGATCTTGCTAATTGTTTCGTTGTCGAGTCAATAGGTGAACGCCGAGGATAACTGCCTTGGATGATTCATCAAGCTACATCTGAACCTTGAGAATCAAGGGTGCCCCTCAATTGAAAAGGCTCTTTTTGCCTCGTGAACTGATTTCTCCTTCGTAGCATTTCCAGAGTTAGTCAAATTTTGACCTTTTTCAGTTTTAGAAATCTCCGTCGAAGATTACCATTTCTTCATGTCTCATGTTCGTCGTGTATGGGTGTTTGGAAAAATGACTAAGGCATTTGATTGCATAGCCTCCTCTTGGTAGCAAGGCATGCATTCTCCAGACTTAGTCAATTTTCAGCATTTTTCATTTTTGAAAATCCCCTCCGTCACAGAGCATCTTTTCAAGCATTTTCGCCAAGGTTTCTTTGTTGAAGCTTAGCTTTCAGCACCTGGTATTGGCCAATCTGCCATTAATGGCTGTAGAGCTCCTAACTTTGTTCCTGAAAAATAGAAATAGATCCACCAGAGTAAAACATGTTTTTGGATGATTCTGACTTGACCAATGTGATTGTGAAGTCATTTAATCCTATCAAAATCATTTTCAATCATTTCTGGGAAGGTATTATTTTCGGGGGTTTTCTTGAAAATAGGGGCGTAAAACCCTAATTTTTGATTTTTTGGAATTTTCCACGTGTTCCTTGATAGAAACCCACAAAGCTCTTATGTTTGGTTTGACCTAAAACATACTTTTGACAACATTTTCACATGATTTAGCTCAATTTATATAGAATGCCAAAAATTTATTTTGGGTACAATAGGGTCAAAAGCTTAGGCGGCCCTAGCTAGCTAGGGCACCCAACTTCTTCAGAGTTAGAATATTTTTTGTGTTTTTCAACTTTTTCCATTTTGCACGTGTTTATCCCTCTATTCAATATGCAATATCTGATAGTTGAATTTTCCCATTTTGCATGTGTTGATCCCTCTGTTCACATTGGTGTCATGGTTAGTATGTTTAATAAAATAGAGTTATGTACGTTAATATTAGGTTGTTGAAAAACAACTTAATATTATATTATAGTGAGTGTTTTTTTGTATTGAGTTGTTTTAACAACTCATATATTTAGGAGTTTGTTTATTTGTTAGTCAAGTAATTATCTATGTAAGGGAGTTGTTATAGGAGGTTTCTTATAATATAGTGTTGTGACCTTTTCACATATCGCCCCATTCAAAATGGGGACCCCTAATTTTTGCTCCATTCTGTCTTTTGGCTTTGGTTTTTCTCTCTCTCTCTCTCTCTTTGTCTGTCTCTGGTATGCCTTTCAGAGGATGTGTCCGTCATTGAGCTTAAACACGAAATTTTGGCCAAGTCTGAAAATTAGGGTTTGTACTTTCCTGGTCAATTTGAGGTCAAACAAGGTGAATATGTTGAAAACAGAGCTTAACGTTGTTGTCAGTATGCTTCCAGCAGGCTCTCAGCAAATTTTCATCAGATTCTGACTACTTACTATTTTTAGGAAGTGTGTAATTCAGGGCATTCCATCAACATTTTCAAAGTTTCAACAATCACACTGCATTCATAACACATCAAGCTGCTCGCGTGCAAAGTTTGAGCTGAAACAGACAACTTACTATTTTTAGCAGTTTAGCTTCCGGAGCAGATTTCAGGGCTTGGATGCAGAGTTTTTCAACGCATGTCTGCATATTCCTTCTGGGTTTTCAGAGACCTTCGCGATGGTGTAACATGCAAAGTGAAATAACGACTTTCAGAGTTCAGCCTTCAAAAGCTACTTTTAGGGCTTGCATGTCAGCGTTTTCTTTGCATGTCGGCATATTCCTTATGGGTTTTTCGAGAGCTTCGCAGTGATATGACATGCAAATGGAGATGGTCACTCAGTAAGGAACTTACTATTTTTAGCAGATACAACCCGACAGTCGCCTCCCAACACTTCAGAATCACGAGCTGATCGCAACGCAGCAGAAACGAGAACAAACAGAGATCATTTGATATGCATGCAGAACAAATTAGGGTTTCCAGCTTCGGGGCCTGAAAAGAGGGGTAAAAAGTCGGAATTTTCGGAAACTGGTGTAAACCACCGCGATCAGTATCTTTCAAGCTATTTGCTGATAAAATTTGAGGGCAAACGGAGCACTTACTATTTATAGTAAGTCATTTTGGAAATAGGCTAAAAATAGCAGATCAACAACAGGCGCCGATGCCAACAGGCAAGTCACGTGGTGAGGAGCACCCCATTCGAATTTCAAGTCAATTTGAGCTGTGGAGATATCAGAAACGAGCAGTTACTATTTATAGTAAACTACCTTCAGAAATGGGCTAAAAATAGCAAGCCAACCCGAAATAGCAGTGTCAACAGGCCAACGAAGTCATGAAGATCCAATGTTCAAAATTTTAAATCATTCTGAGCTTCAGTGATGCAAGAATTAAAGGACTTACTATAAATATTAAGGCATGGAAGAGCTGGCAAAGGCATGAATTTCATCCTGCAGCACCCAGGAAATGCGCCCACTTTAGTTGAAGAGTAAGAAAAGTTTTTAAGTGTTCGAATATCCTCCTGCCTTGGTGAAATGTGCCCTCTTCACAGGCATGAAATGAGAATTTTTCTAAGTGTTGAAACTCGTCCACCTCACCCATCAAAATGCGCCCAGCTCAAAGTGGATGACTTCAAGAAAATTTTCTAAGGCAAGATATCCTCCACCACCCTCCAAATGCGCCCATCCTTCATCATGTAGGAAATGCACCCAAAATGCAAAAGGTCAAAGGAGTCAAAGATGTTAATCCTCCACACATGCTAAAATGCGCCCTCAAGGAAAAGTTGGTGAAAGTTCAAAATTTTTCTAAGTATGAAGTTTATCCTCCTCCTATGGCAAAATGCGCCCACTTCTCAAGAAAGTCAAGGAGGTCAACAAGTTTCATCCACCTCCAGGGGTAAAATGCGCCCTCCTCACAAAGCAAGATGTTTGAGAAATTTTCTGAGTATAAAATATCCTCCTCACCCATCAAAATGCGCCCATCCTCCTACATAGGCAAAATGCGCCCAAAAGAGGGCATGTGAGGACAAAAACGTGGTAGATGAAAGGTCACTTGTTGGTGGCGTTTGAAAGTTTTCATTCTCCTCTACATGAGAAATGCGCCCAAGCTAGTCAACAAGTCAACAAATCTTCATCCTTCTTGCATGGCAAAATGCGCCCAAATGGGGCCATGTGAAGACAAGAGTTGAGGGCATTGAAAAGTCAAGTCCTTCATGACATCAAAAATGCGCCCAAGTGCATGAAATGTGAAATGAAATTACTAAAGGCGTTGGAAGGGTAAAATAAAGTGTTGCTAGGCGTTGAAAATGCCAAGTGATGTATGAATATTGCTAGGTGTGGTTAATATATCCTCTTGAAGTGGGAAATGCGCCCAAAGGGAGATGAATAATATGCTAGGCGTTGGATTTTTTTTTAGAGTGTCTTTCATGGTATAAAATGCGCCCAAGGTAATGGAAATAATTTTTTCCAAGTGAGTTGATGAATAAATTTTCCTCACAGGCAAGGTGAACGAAGTTGAGTAAAAAAATTTTAAGGCAAAATTTTTAAGTGCTGAGTGATTCAAAAATTTTCTAAGGAAAAGAAATTTTCCTTAGGAGAAAAACGCCCAAGTCTGGTGAAGTGATGAATTTCCTGGACATGAATGAATTTGCTGGAGATGAAGTCAGTAAGTGCCTACTTTGCAAGATGGATTTAAACATTTCTCAAGTCAGAGCAACAGGATGATCGCAGAGATGAAGAATGGGATTAAAATTGTTGAAAATATTTTTAAAGGTTCAAAATTCAAGAAAAATAAATGAACTCGTTCATTGTATACCCATGAATTTGACAAGTTCTAAAGGAAATTTTCTTTTGGGTATTGAAGATTATCGATGAGGAATGGATTTTAAGGTCTTCCACAGCTCGCCAAGGATCCCGAGGTAAATATTTTGATGGGCACAAGATTGGTGAGTTTTCCTAGGAGAAAATTTGAAAATTTTCTAAGGCAAAGTGAAGAAAATGTGTTTTCAGGGTAAAATCCTCCAGACGATGAATTTGAAAGGAATTGCCTAGGTGAATTTGCTCAAATCCTTCGTGAAGATAGTCGTCTTGAGCCAAGGATGAATAAAATCAAAATTGTCGACGCTTCAGCTGGTGGGATAAATTTCTTGAAGAAGATGCAGTTGAAGTTAACACCTTCAAAAGATGATCTTAAAGTACATCTCTTTGTGCGCCCTTGATGGGTTGAAAATTTGGCTAAGGCATGAAGAATCATGAAGAAGACAGAAGTTGGCTAAAGAAAAACAATGAGCCCTTGGAGATCAAAGCGTGAAAATCAGGTAAGTAAAGTGAATTTATATTATGAAGTGTTCTAATGCTCTTCTCCTTGCTTGTTTTGCAGGAGGAACGTCAAGGCTGGGCGGTTATGACTTAAGTGATGAAGCAAATACTCCAAGACTACATTTCAACCTCGAAGGAGGAAAAGTTGCGAAAGTGGCTAAGTGTTGAGACTTACGGAGATGAAGTATTTTCAAAACTCAAGATGGAGAAAAGAATGGAAGCCCAAACAAAGTTGAAGAACAACGCCAAGAAGAAAATCAAGAACAGTGTGAACGCATTTCAAGACTGAAATCTTCTAGAAGGATGATGGGCATTAATGGCTCATTTATTACCCCACTCCTCTTTGTGGCGGTTTTTAGGGCAAATCTTGTTTAGGGCTGAGGTGGCACGATTTGGGCCATCCAGCCGATTGTAATCTGAGCCGTCTGTTGGACTTGGCCATCTATAAAAGGGGGAGTCCCCCTCATTTGTATCTCATTAGAAATTAGAAATTAGAATTAGATTAGAGTTAGGATAGCAGAGAAGGAGTAGAGAGCAATTAGATAGTTGATAGTATATTTTAGATTGAAAAGGAAGGAAAGTCTTCCCATTGAATACTTCGTAAGAAGTTGTCATGAATGCTTTCATAATAAAAGAATTTTTCATTGATGGTGATTTCTTCTTTGTTATGAGTAGTTGTTGAGGCTTCTTCGTCCTTCCAATTCACGTAGATTAAAGTAAAGTAGATTTCATTTCATGCAAGTACTTAGCAATTGTGGAATGTGGTGCTCGATTTGAACAAGACTTCGCTTTTCCATACCACTAGCGGGCTCGCTGACGGTGGGTTCGCCTTGCGTGGTCAACTGGAAATTTGTGAAACTTAACTTCGATTATGGTTTATATGTTGGCATGCGTCGTTGTGATGGTGTCTTCATGCTAGATCGTGATTTGAACATCTTGAGTCACTCCTCTGAAGATTGCACCAGTTCCGCGGAAGCTGTCCGAAGTGAGGCAAAACGGAGCTTGGTTGAAGTCTGTAAGAATTGATCGCCATATCCCACGCCTTAGAGTAAAGCATAAACTTCTTAGGCCCTACACCCATTTTAAATTCAGTTCATTTCTGGTTAGAATTAGGAAACTTGTGCTCACTTGCAAAATCATTTGAATTACATGAAAGCCCTTAGCCCGCTGTCTGTTGTCAACTGTCGAACAATTGTGTAAGTCCCCTTGAAATACCATGTCATGTCCCAAAATTGTAACACATGAAAATGCAAATCAATAAATAAATCATAATCACAAAACACATTTTAGTGTGAAATATAAATAATTGGATAAATAAATATAAAAAAATGTAATGGCAATCTAAATATTATTATCAAGAATATTATAATTATAATACATTTATTATAATAAACGAGACAATTAATATTAGTACATTATAAATATCATAATAATAGAGATTTAACAAGAAAAAATATTACAAAATAATATTAATAAAATATTATTATAATTATAGTCATAAATATTATAATACATATAAAACCACTAGTTTAAGAATAAATATTAAGAAATAATATTTATATATTGAAGATGTAATGCTGCGATTATTAGTGAAAAAAAAGGATTAATTATAAAAACAGCAGTTTGAAAAATATAAAATAAATAAATAAATAAAAGTGGTTTAAAAATAATAATGAAGGTTTAAATAAATGTTTGTGTCTTTTCATAAGGACATCACTCTTGAAAAGATGTATCCTTTAGCATAGATATAAAAAGACGTTGAATGTAAGAATCAGAAATAAGGAAAGGAATCAATTAGAAATCTGCATAAAGCAGCAGATTGGAAATGAAATAAACTATGGGAGATTTATTTGATTAAGTGTTATCGTCAAGAATATATTTGGGGAAGTAAGTTTTATATATATATATATATATATAGATATAGTAAGTGATATATATATATATATATATAGTAAGTGATTATTGGAAGATTAAAATTAATTAGAAATAATTATATATTTATACACGATCATTACAATAATGATGCTTGCAGCAATTATTGAGCTTATAAGTAATTATGATCATAATATAAAAATGGATAGATTAATATTTATGATCAATCAAATGTAAGATTGAAGGAAGGCGACTAAGGAATTAAGAATCATGGGAAGACACAACAGTTCAGGTGATGTATTCACTTAGCAATAATATTTAGCATATTTTGAATATAAGAACTAGATATTGTTAATTTGATTATTGATATAATGACATCCTTTAATCTTATCATAATGAGAATTATCATAGGAAATGATGAACTTAAAGAACCATTGGTAAATGAAAATATATTTGATTATAGGCATGAAATAAATCTTGGATGAATGCAAATATATCTGATTGTTTAAAGATTGTCTACTATGTGCTTGTAAACCTATTAGGATGGACGAAACATGGGTGAAGTTGGATTGCCTAAAAACCCCACTTTCAGCCCCTTAGGCCCTAGACAAGGGATTGGGCTTTGCAGCCCCTTAGGCTCTTAACAAGGGATTGGGCTTTGCAGCCCCTTAGGCCCTTGACTAGGGATTGGGTTATAGAAAGATGGGGGTCCCACCTAGGTCTCTGCCCCTTAGGCCCAAGATACGGGATTGGGCAAGAGAAGGTGGTAGGCCTTAGGCCACTTGGACTCTATGGTTCCTTTCCCCTAATAGGACGAGTGTCTTCTGAGGTGTTACCATGGGTGGAGTATGCAGGTACTAAGCCCTAGGCAAGAAGGATTGTGATGGACAACCTCTTGAGTTTACATGAGGGCTTCAGGGCGGATTCACCTATGGCACTCCTCTTATGTCTTCATTAATTGATTTATGTTTATGAATATATTGTGGATATCTAGATATTATTGCTAACAAATATGTGTATGTGGAAATGTTTTTGAAATGGTGAATGCAGATTTCAATCTAGGATTATTTCATTAGAGAAACACATTCCTTTTGGAAAGAAGAAACCCTAAACCTAATCAACAATCGAATTCTAGGGCAAACAAGCAAATACAAGAGCAAGGCTAGGTAAGGGACATTACATACCAGCAAAATCACATCGAGCCAATTGAGGGTATTCTATTTGCATTATCGGAACCTTGGAGTTGAAAGCATCAACTCACTCGCAATCTTAGCATGTTGAATACTTTGTTCAAGAGAGGATAGAGTATCCGTTGGGAAACTTTATTCTGTGTTGGTGCGGTCTCAAAAACCACGACAACATATAGGATATACAAGTCCTCTAAATATGTAATGTGTATTGAAAAAAATTGAATTGGAATAAAGTATTATTTTTGTGTACATAGTATTTGCAACTGCAGCATAGCATTCTGATTTCCAATAAAATCCTGTAATGTCCCTTGCTAGTTTCTGATGTAATTTTCAGTTTTGGCTCTTGGACATTTCGTCAAACACTTATTGTGCACGCATGGCCTGCTGCTGTTTTGTTGCTTCTTTTGTATTTTCTGATTGTGAATGACGAGGAGTATGCAATAGATGTTTTCTAATGATTTACCAATGTACTTCAAGGCAATACAATATATATATCTGCCCTTTCAATGCATTGATATGACTAAACCAATTGTAGACTCTCAGCAAGAGACATTATGCCAAATAGGACAAATGCAACTCAACTCCACTATTATACGATGCATAATCATATTAAAACCTGCTCACAGTCTGATAAAAATGAAATGTCCGTTTTCACTGATATTAAGGTGCAAGTCTCACAAAGTAAAACTCTTGGACAGTAATTGTAATATGTAGTTTCTTAAAATACAAATACTTCAATCACAGCGCTGAACACAGGCTCAGGTATTTATTTCATTTGAGATGGAAATTACAGAATGATAAGACTCAATGAACCTGATAGAAACCAGATACACAAAGAAATGCAAATGCAAGTGTTACAACTAGAGTGATGAACCTATGATTGATGTTGATGTTTTCGCAGTGTTGGGCTGTTTCTTCCAGATCCACATTTGGAGGTAATTCAAATATAGCCTAAAACGGCTATTTCAATTATATTTATAATAATCAATCTGGGCCGACCCAAGACGCATGAAGAGATACGTCTTTCACTAAATAATATTTAATATTTATTATGTGGATCGATTATTGTTAAGGCCAACATAACTATTCAAGAGACACAATTAATGAAGACTCACAATGTTTTGTAATTGCCAACCTTAAGGTGGTGCAACTCTACTTGAGGCCAACTCATTTGTGAAGAGACACATCCCTCCCTTCCATTGTATATATATGCTTGATTGGATCACATTGTTCATCATTCAGTTCAGTTCTACATACATTTCTAGTGCGAGTTCTCTCAAGGTAGATCGAGTTTATTATCAAAGGGAAATTGATATAACTATTGGCTGAGATTATCTTTGTATTGCTTCAGATTGAAGAGCATGTGTTAGGCCTTCATATCAGCCTCTATTGTAAAAGAGACTTCATTATTGTTCAATATATAAGTGATATATTGTTGCTGGGTTTTTCTCCCTCAAGAGGAGGGTTTTCCAGGGTATCTACTGTGTTATTATGTCTGATTTTGAATTAATTTTCTGTGCATTTAATCTGATCACTAAATTTAACATGGTATCGGAGCGGGTTTGAGGAGATCGTGATCAGATTTGTGCTTATAGCGATACTCTGTTCTCTTCTTTGTCTATCCCTACCTAAGTCAAGATGGTGAACGGTTTGAAGACTGAGGATAGACTCGAGAGAGCATCCAACTTCACATCATGGAGATTCAGGATCATGCTTACCTTGCAAGAGAATGACTTGGGTGAGTTTGTGGAGTCCAGTGTTCTTGAACTTGAGGAGGAAGAAGAGAAGTTGTAGTGGAAGAAGAAAGATATCAAGGCAATGAAAATATTGGTTGATTCCGTTAAGGATCATATCGTTCCCATTGTCTCTAAGCTGAAGATGGCAAGAGACATGTTCAAAACATTGGAAGAAATGTACAAAATCAACAATACCAGCCGGGCACTCGCACTAAAGCAACAACTACACCATGTGAAGATGGCGAAAGGAGAATCAGTGATTGCCTACTTCATGAGGATTTCAGATTTGAGAGATTAGCTCTTGACAATTGGCCATATGGTTGACGACAAAGACTTGACTATGCTTGCTCTCAATGGTTTTCCTTTGTCTTGGGAACCCTACATTCAGGGAATCAGTGCAAGATCAAAATTGCCTAAGTTTGATCATCTAAGGCAAACTGCATTCAAGAAGAATCAAGGTTGGTGGCTAGAGGCGTTGGTCAAAGTTCAAAGAATGAAGATATTCATGTTCTCGCCTCCCATGCATCGAAGAAGAAAGGAAAAGATGGAAAGAAAAGGTTCTTTAAGAGGAATCGAGATAAGGGAAATCATGATACACCCGCCTCCAAGAAGAAGAGAGACATGTCCAAGATTCAATGCTTTAGGTGTGATAAGTTTGGCCAATTTGCTAAGCATTGTCCAACTAGACCTAAGCAACAAGCCACCGTTGCAGATGTTGATGATGTTTCTCCACAGAAGGATTCATGTGTGTTGGTAAATTCGCACCTCTGGAATGCATATTTGAAACAGACAGCTATGCACAGATAAACTGCTCTTCAAATTAGGGGGGGAAGCTCCCTCTTGCTGATGGTGTTGAAAGAAAGTAAACTAAGAACTAAGTTGCCTATCTTTTTGATCAGCTTAGAGCACAAGGTTTATTAAACACAAACGCCGCAGCTGAGATTTTCTGGATTAAGAACTTCAACTACGACTAACTTAAGCTAAAGACGTTCCTAACCTCTCAAGTAATATGCAGAGTGAGAGAAGCTAGAAATTAACAAGGTAGATTTATGACAAAATACTTCAATAAACTATCTCCCAACAAACATCTACACACTTCAACGCAAGTTGAAATCAAGATCATAGAAGTAGAACATAAATAACGGAAATCTGAGATTTTGGACCAAGGGAAAGGAGGCTCATGATTTTATTACTCAAATCTCTAGAACAAAACCCACTTCTAACATGCCTGGAACAAGAAATTGCAGCTAAAAAGGCTTGCAATCTTGCTCTTCACACAATAGAAACAGCGATCACACTAACTCCTTGTTGGCTAAAGAGGCTCAACAATTTGCTTATCACAACACAATTGAACAATACTTGAGTAACAAATAGAAGGCACAATAGGCTTAGTGTTTTGTTCTCACTAGTACGGTTAAAAAAACTAATGAGCAAAGGCTCTTATTTATAGGCAAGCAAAGGAGTAGGGAACCCTAAAATCTCCTTGCTTTCACAATCTAGGTCTTGCTCAGCAAGCAAACTTTATTACTAAATCTAGGAAGAGGATAACATTTAACACCTAAGAAAGCGGGAAAAGCAGGAAACGCCAACTATTACATTTATCTTCTTTCTCTTCTTCAAAGAATGGATAAGAATCGTTCCAAGAATAGAAAGAAAGCAGAAAGAAAGCTTCTAGATGAAAATCTACTTTAAATCTCAATCGTATCCGCGAAAAAGCAAGAAACTGGGTCCCGGTCAGGTGCATTGATACCATCTAAGGCAATATTTTGATTTTCCAATATCTCCTCGCCTTCTGTGATCAAACTTAGAGAATCCCTCTCTTCTTTGGCTGCTTTATGAGTTTTGTTCTTGAAAAACATCGCTGCCCGTAAAGATGACTCACTAATTGATAACTTGGCGGCTCTGCAACTTTATGTTTCTGACACCTCTATTGATTTCCAATGGAAGAGTATTGCACAACTCTTTTCTTAGCATACCACTGTAGAAACCCCTGTTTCCCCCTGACACTGCTTCTGATTGAAATTTAATGTTTTCTGACGTTTTTGGGTTTTTGTGTTTTTTTTGTGTTTTTGATGCAATAATGAAAAGGTACGATTTTCTATAATAAATGGTAATAAATTCAATAAAAATCAAATAGCTCTGGAAATGAAAGAATAAGGACGCCAGTAACTTTATTAGACCTTCTCAACTGATTACAAAAATATCCAGATTCATGCAATGGACAAAACAATGAATTTTCAGTATTTTAAAAACCTGGTATTTGCTGCAACTGCAGGTACAGAATTGTACGGCTGCATTAAATGAAGTCTCCTCCCTTCTGTTTGATGATGCCAGATGCCTCCAACAACCCCAGCGCCTGAATTGATGCCAACTGGAAACCCCAATCAAAGGCGTTGCTTTTAATTTGATGAGTACGGCTAAAGAACAGTAGTACGGCCCTGTCAGAAGTACGGCCCTGTCAGAAATCAGAAATCAGTTTGTACGGCCTCCTCAAAATGGTTGTCCAGGTCTCTGTGAATGAGGCGCCAAGAAGAATAGATGATCTCTGAACATAGACACTGAAGAATCTCTAACAATATTAATTCCTCTGAAGCTCTGTAGTTTCCTCTGAATAAGAAAACCTCTGTAGGCAATAGATCAAGTGATATTGCACACTCTCTGAATTGCTTTCCGTTGGAGATGGCTCGTTCCCCAAGGCAATCGAACACGAAACCCTAAAGTCTCAGGCTCAGACCAAAATTGATCAGTTTCAAACTCAATAATCCATAATGCACAAATCCCAAGGCAAAATCCACTAATAGGCTGAAAAGTGCGATTTGCTTGAAAATAGGGTTTCATTAAAATATTCACGTTTTAATATTTTAATATTTCAATAGTCCTCCACTGAATATTTTAAATACTTTAATAATCACTTTTTGGCCCCTTCTGATGTTGGGCGCACCCTTCAAGGAAAACACTTAAGTTATAATTTAAAATTATAACTTTATATTATAAACGTTAATTAATTAATATTTAATCAATACGATCAAATATTAATATCTTCCTCGTTTCTAACCCGATGATCTCATCCTGACGATAAGTGATTCGATGCATACGCCATATGCTAAAAAGCGGTGGTCCCCACACTGCCGAGGCAAAATAGCAATTCTGCAAATAGTCTCCGATTGAGCCAGAACGTAAGACAACTGATCAATCCCTGCTGACTGAAGCTGAGCCAAGCTCCGAAGTGACCCTCTATCCAGTCTATCGGCCTACGAGGGTCATGTGATAGGCCAATCCTGTCCTCTGAGAGATGTCACTGAGAAGGGGACATGACAGTTTTGGTATTGATCCAACACCTTGCCAGGTAGTAGATGGCATTCATGATGAAGGTGCGATAGGACGCTTGTAGTTGTTTTCTGAGAAAGGTCTTGACGATGTTGCTGCAAGGGCAACTCCTCCTATTATGAGTTGTGTGCCTTCTTCCAAGGATGGCAACATTGGATGGAATACACTTGATCATTCAAGTATTTCATTAGCACAATCAAGGGAGATTCACATTGATTGCATCTGGAGGTGCGCTCATTAGTTTGCTTTCAGTCCACATGTATAGGACTTGACTATGTCATTGTTGACACAAAGAGGTGGGTTGAATATGTGGCATTCAGGTTCACTCTGGTATGACACATTTTCGTCTTTTGGTGATGAGTCAAAGATTGGTGAGTCTTCTACTTTGTTCTCTTCTGCTGATTACTTAGAGACTTGCAACATTTTGGTGTTAGGGGGTATCAGAGTGGCACAACGAAAAGTGCTAGGAGTTGGCTTTCGAACAACATGGATGCATAGGGTACATCATCGCAGTATGGCAGAGTTCACTGATCAACACTTGGCAGAGATCCCTATGCACAATTTATATAGGGATGAGTTTCAAATTTGGGATCCAGGTGGAGGAGAGTTTTCTTTGCAGCTGAGATTGCTTGGGGACAAGCAATTTCAAGGAGGGTGGACTATAATGTCCCCATTGTTGTGAGCATCAGTTTTCAAAGGGTTTAGCCTATTCTTGATTCTCATAGGCTAAGGAGCTTGGTTAGAGGGTCTTTTGGAGGCAATTACCTAGTCAGTTGATGGTTTCCATTTTCCTGGATTCAATTGAATTGGAGAAATAAGGAGTTTTCTTAAGGTATAATGTTTAATTATTATTAAAGGTAACTTTAATAATAATTATTATTTTAATATTATGTTATAATGTTATATTTGCATTTCATATTATAAAGTCATATTTTAAATATTTGTAAAGTGCAAATATTATATTATTATTTGAGAAGTTTCTAGATGTTCTTGGAGAAAAGTATAAAGAGAAGGTTAGCCAAGCTTCTAAGCATCCAAGAATTGTTATTAGCTTGATATTATTGTTTGGTGAAGGAGCAGCTAGGGTTTCTACCATTTCTAGCCATTGGGAACGAAAACTCTCATTGGTTATGCAATTTTGAGGTTGTGAAATATCAGCTGAATTATTGGTCATTGTGAGCTTCACTTCAAAAGTTCAATTTGTGCTTCATTGTGGAATTTATTTGAGTACAATAGCTGATGTATTATTGTACGTTTCTGAATAAGGGTTTTTACAACAGCTGATGTATTGTTGCAACTTTATCATAAAGGAAATTATTATTTGTTGAAGGATAGTTAATGATAGCAGCTGATGTATTGCTGTTATAGAAGAATTATTTGGAGTACACTCATCATCATTGAAGGATCGATTTGTGCACAGCAAATTGTATTTGAGAAGAGATCGATTTGAGGTGGGTTGTATTGGTATTGATTGTTCTTTTGAGGACGATTTGGCCCAAGAAAATATTCAGAGTTTATTTAAGGGAAATCGTGGCTCATTGAGGAAAATCGCAGCATATTAAGATACGTCAGTTGGCATAAATAATCGTGGGGATTTCTTCAGCAGCAATCAACAATTCTGAGTGTTCATTGGCAGCCAATAGGGTCATGGAACTTCATACATTGGAGCGCTGCATGTTTGGGAAGGACCGTTCTGTTTCAAGAAGGAATTGTGGAGTCTTGTGTGGCTGCCATCTTGTCCAGGTTCTCTAAGTCTGCATCATTAAAGTAGTTTGTATTGCTTTCTACCTTAATTGTAATTGCCGCAAACAATATTGCATTTTGCATGCCAACTATTTGTTAAAATGCCAATGCCTTTTCAATCCTTGTAATCAGTCCTCAAGGCTGCAATAAAGAGTTTTGGTTGTACATGAATTGTTTGACAATTTTCCTTTGCTGTAGCTTGCATTCCAAGGGTCTAGTTTGCATGCCATATGTTTGTAAAAATGCCTTATGGCTGTAGGTGCACATTTGTATCAAATTTGTAATGACATTGAAGCCAACAGTCTTGGCATATCAGCATTGTATTGGTCTTGAAATCTTAATGAAGAGGAATCATAAGGTTGCCTTTCAAGTGCATGTCATATTGCTTAATTGCTGTAGTCTTATTTTGCACAAAGACTCTGCATGCCAACTGTTTGACATAATGTCTAAAGTGCTGAAGCTCATCATTTGCATGACTAGATTGCTCATCAAGTGTTTGGAATAATGCTCATTGCTATAGTTGCATTATTACATAAGAATTCAGTCATCTAGGTTGCTTGCCAAGTGTTTGCATTAATGTCCCTTGGCTGTAGATGCATATTTTCAGTCATATTATTGCATTGGCAAGTCATACATTGTTAGTTGCTTACAAACTCATTTCATATCAGTGACTTGCACATCTTAGTCATAGTTTAATGAATGCATATGCACTCTCAAACATCAAAAATCATCAAAGAGTTTACATCAGCAAGTTCAGTTTACACTTGGCAAGTGTTTGACAAAATTTCCCAGGCACTAATCAGCAAGTTTAAGGCCAGATTTAGCAAGGGACATTACAGACTGCTGGAAATGACTCCCAATATGGCAAAGGCCGAGGTGAATAAGATGGTCGACACAATAAAAGAGTACAGTTGATGACAAGGTTATGATTTGATTTTGTTATGTCTATTGTGGATTGTCATAGGCTTTTTCCAGATGAATTTTTTAATCTGACTTAAGCATTTTCCTGCAGCACGCTTCTGATTCCTGCTAAGTGACTTTGATGAAATTCGAATTCCAATAACAAATGATGAGAATGATCCATGAAAAAAGTGTTAAGATTTGGAATTATGGATTAGATTTTTCAAAAAAAAAGAGATATGATTAGTTTAACAATGATTTGGTATGTCATACTGACAGTAAGGTACAGCCAACCCCAGAAATGCAGAAAAAATGTTTATTCTATGAGGTTAACTGTCCAAGCTATTGTCTGCAAATCTTTATCACTTCAAATTGATGTCAAAATACTAAAAATAATACAAATCTTAACTAGGTGACTGTAGCTTATAAGAATATTAACCAATGCTTTCTTTATGACTATGAGTAGAGTTGATCTTGCATTCACACAAGCCAATATAGACAACACTCAGGACAAACAGACAGAACAATAAGTCTTCATCAACAAGACTCTTTTACTGATGCACGCGATTTATTGTTACTATTAAAATGGTCATCAACAGAATTATTGGAAGATCTCCAATAAGACATTTTCATTTCACCCATTCAGTAACTACTCTGACTTGATCCTTGTGTTTGTAGTTACTTAAAGCATCCGAGACCAACCAAATAGGAGATTGAAATTGAACTAATACTCTAAACATAGGGGTTCAATCCTTAATTTGACAATGTTACCTGCATGTTGCCGATAAGAAGTGCCATTAATATCAACCCAAGAACTATAATGGATATTGAGAAAAGTTCTTCTCCAAAATACTCGCTGGGTGACAAACCCTGGCAAAGTGTGCTGCAAGGCCACACATAAAGTAAGCTAAAATATAGCACAGAAAAACTATAACATATTTATCCATGACATTTTATACAGAATTAAGCTTCTGAAATAGCGATTTCATTCACATAAATTCAATTCCATTTTAACTTTGATAAGAGTCAAACAGCACTGTACATTCTTGATATATGCACATCATTCCCATAATTGGAACATCTAGGAACAGCATAGTCAAATCAAATAAAATTCATCAAAGAAGATATAATTACAGAATCTAGTCAATATTATGTATCATCTTGAAAGAAACTTATATCTGGCACAAAATGGATACTGTCATCTTAGAGTAATGTTTTCTAAGCTAGCTTATAAGAACCAAATAATTGAGGAACTGTCAAAACATCAACACAAAAAGAAAGAAGATGTGATAACATTGACAATTAACCAGAGCTCTCTATGGGAAGCTTGCACATAAAAAAGAAGTATCTATCCTTCAGAATCCTCAGACAAACCAACAACAAATTGACAAACTTTATAATGGTGCATTTTGTAATGTCACTTTCTGGGATTTTATGTAAAATTTGTATTTGCTTGTATTTTCTGATAATATGCAAAATTTGAATGCTTATGGAATATTTATAATAGCAAGTAAACTAGCATTAAGCAACTGTGTTGTACCCCAAAATTAAATTTTTTTGTTACACTTAAGACATTTTGAAGAAATGAGTAAAAAGTCTTGTTAAATCAGTCAAAAAGGTCAAAATTTTGGTGTGCATGTCTTGCATGAGGGATTAAAACACAAAATTTTCAAAATCTGACGATCTGGGTCTGCTCAGAGCAGCTTAACCTACAAAACCCAGATCTCAATTTTTCATCCCTAAATTTTAGGAAAACTGCTATTTTTAGAAATTTTCTAAAATTAGTAATGTTTTCTGGGTTTTTCTGGGTTTCTTTGGAAATGGATATTGACAAAACTTTCTAAAAATAGAAAGTTGGTCCGCCAGGGTCCAAGCTGATTTTGATTGGCTCAAAATACGTCCATATCAGGCTGGTGCAGTCAGAATCTCAAAAAGATCAGTTTTTCCCTAGTGGGTCTATTCTGCTTTTTCAGAAGCATATCAAGAGCTCTGAAGTCATCAATGGAGGTCAGTCGGCTGCCAGGCGTTAGATTCAGCATTCAGAGCATTCAACAAAAGGTGGATTCATGAAGCTGTCACGAAGAACGGAGAGTCAAAATGAAAAATGGTGAAAATTTTCTAACACTGGTGACTTTGGGCGCCCTAGGTGAAGAAGGGCGCCCATCTTTTTAGGGCATCAAATGATGGAATTAGGGTTTACATCTCCAATCAAAGTTGCTTAGTTCTCTGCCAGCTCCGCAGCGAGTCCGACGGTGTAGTTATCAGATTATCCAGTCATCCGGGATTTCAAGTTGAACAGGGAGGATCCAAACTAATGTCAGAACGAGAGTAAATAAAAATATCAAAAACAAAAATTGACTAAGTGTTGGTAAAGTGGGTGCCCCTGGTGAAGAAGGGCGCCCAAACTTTTGAGGGCCTGAAGTTCATCATTTGACGAAATTCATTCCAGAAGACCCCTCCTAATTCTTCGTCAGCTTTGCGATGAGCATAACCGTTAGTCGATCCGACACCTGGAGCTCCGGATTCAACGAGATCTTCTGTACAAGAGGAGTTAATGAAGAAGTTGAAGGTCATGAAAATGGCTAACTTTGGACAAAATGGGCGCCCCTAGAAGGAAAAGGGACCCATGAATTCGAAGGTCAAGATCAAGTTTTTCGCTAGAGGTGCCTCCAGAACATCTTTCTTAGAATCAGTCAGGCTCTATCGTGAAACCTTCAGCTTGCTTGTCGGATCGATCTGCAAACGAGAAATCAGAGGCGAAGTAAGAGGTCAAAATGAAGAAAAGTTGAAAATGTCAAAAAATTGACTAAGTCTAGTGAGTTTGGGCGCCCCAGGTGAAGAAGGGCCCCCAAGTTTTCAAAGAGCTAAACAGAAGAATTTGCAGACAAGTATCTAACGTGATCTCTTCACAATTGACCCAGCTTTCCAACGAGATACTTTGCACGTCAATTAGAGATTGCAGTCGTCGGATACAAGAAGCTGAACGGAGGGTCCGACAAGAGCTAAATTTCCAAGTTCAGAAGCAAACAGAAAAAAGGTAAAAAATAATCTAACTCTGGTAAAAGTGGGCGCCCCCAGCCAAGACGGGCGCCCAAATTTTTGAGGGACTTAAATTCACTTTTGGGCGAAATCTCTTCTAGAAGACCCCTCTCAAAATCTCCTCAGCCTCGCGACAAGCCCAGCCGTCAGTCAATCCGAGCTCCGGATCACTAGATCAAGCGAGATCATCTGTAGAAGTGAAAAGATGAAGAAAATGAAAAAATGGCCAAGTCTGCTTAAGATGGGCGCCCCTGGAGAGAAAGGGTGCCCAAGATTTTGAGCCCTGAGATGTTAGAATTTGCGGAAACGACTTCTAAGATCACTTCGTCAGTTTCAGTCAAGCTATCCAATGGAGCTGACAGTCAGTCAATCGGATTAGCGTAGCTCCCAGAATCAAGATTTCATTAGAAGATCATAGGGAAAAGGAAGAATTTGAAAATCATAAAAATGGCTAATACTGTGAAAGTTTGGAGCCCCTGGAGGAAATAGGCTCCCATGAATTTGAAGATCAAAACGAAGTTTTTCGCCAAAGGTGCCTCCAGAACAATCTTCTCAGAATTAGTCAGGCTACGCGATGAATCATCCAACTCGTTCATCGGATCAATTTGGAAGCCATAGATCAAGGTCAATCCAGGGGTCAAAATGGAAGAAAAGTTGAAAATTCCTAAAAAATGGTTAAGTCTGGAGAAGGTTGGCGCTTGCTGGCAAGAAGGGCGCCCAACTTTCAATGCCTTAGTAGAATTTTCAAAATTTTCAAAACTTCAAAGACGGCAAGAGAAAGATGAATGTCCAAATTCATTGAACAGGCTGGTTTTAGGGTTTTGAAGATTAAAACAAAAGAAAGCAAAGCTATTTCAAAGCCCTAAATCTATTTAAGACATCTCTTCCTTTCAAAACTCATCATTTTTGCAGGTGGCGTCTCAAGGAGAAAAGTGAAGCAGCAATTTTGAGGTTTTATTTCAAGATTCAAGAGCCCAAGGTTGCTGATTTTCATAAATAATTTTCGGACCAGCAACATAAGATCTTGCTTTTTCATGCTTTTTTCATCCAGAAGATCAAATTTTTGAAGGAGAACATCAAAGATTTCAATTTTCAGCCTTCTGGGTCTGCTCAACTCGTTCTTTTGAAGAATCTTTCAAGAAATTTTCATCAAGTTGCAGCAGCTGCTTTTTCCTTGCATGTCAGTGAAATCTTCAGAGTTTGCAAATTTTGATCATCTGGGTCCTCTCAAAACAGTCTTCTGAAGAAAACCCATATCACAGCTTTTTCAAGAAAATTTCAAATTCTAGGGTTGGCTGCTTTTTCGATCAGCCATCAATATTTTTCACATCTAATCAACTGGGTTCATTCCAAATTGTATTTTGAACAAAATCCAAGTGCCAGCTTTTTCGGTGAAAAATTGAAGAAATTAGGGTTTGCTGCTTTTTTTAGTTAAAATTCAAGATTTTCAAAAACGGACGATCTGGGTTGTCTTGCAACGAAATTTTGAGCAAAACCCATATCTCAGAAAAATTTCCAAAAATTTGTCCATTTGAAGACGAAAAACCAGCATTCTAAAAATAGAAAGTTGCTCAAAACTTGTCTGAACATAGGCGAGTTTACAGTCATTCTTCAAGGTTTTCAATATGGAGTACACTCCCCTCGAGTTTAAGACCAAATCAGCACTATATCAAAACTTCATCATCTCAGCTGAAGAACACGAGGAGGTGTGATATGAGAAAAAGGAAAGGTATCAGAAAAGAATTGTGCAATACTCTTTTGTTGGAAATCAAGTGAAGTGTCGGAAGCATAAAGTTGCAGAGCCGCCAAGATATCAAATTTGTGAGTCATCTTTTCGGGCTGCGATGTTTTTCAACAACATAACTCACAAAGCAGCCAAAGAAGTGAAGGATTCTCTAAGTTTGATCACAAAAGGCGAGGAGATCTTGGAGAATCAGAATATTGCCTTAGATAGTATCAATGCACCTGACCAGGACCTAGTTTCCTGCTTTTTAGCGGATATGATTGAGATTTAAAGCGGCTTTCATCTAGAAGCTTTCTTTCTATTCTTGGAACGATTCTTATCCATTCTTTGAAGAAGAGAAAGAGGATAAATGTAATAGTTGGCGTTTCCTGCTTTTCCCGCTTTCTTAGGTGTTAGATGTTATCTTCTTTTTAGATTTAGTAATAAAGCTTGCTTGCTGAGCAAGCCCTAGATTGTGAAAGCAAAAAGATTTTAGGGTTCCCTACTCCTTTGCTTGCCTATAAATAAGAGCCTTTGCTCATTAGTTTTCTGGAACGGTTATTGCAATAACAAACTACTGAGTCTCTTTTAGCCAGTATGTTGTTATTTAGTGTCAGTTCACTTTGTGTTGGAACGGTTATTGTGTTAGCAAATTGCGAGCATGTATTGCAGCAAGTTGTTATTCAGTTTCAGTTCACTTGTGTTGTGATAGCAAATTGTTGAGCCTCTTTAGCCAACAAGGAGTTAGTGTGATTGCTGTTTCTATTGTGTAAGAGCAAGATTGCAAGCCTCTTTAGCTGCAATTTCTTGTTCCAGGCATGTTAGAAGTGAGCTTTGTTCTAGAAGTTTGAGTAATAAAATCATGAGCCTCCTTTTCAGCTTACATTGAAGTGTTTAGATGTTTGTTGGAAAAGAGTTTATTGAAGCACTTTGTCAGAGAATCATCCTTGTCCATTTCTAATTTCTCTTGCTCTGCGTATTACTTGAGAAGTTAGAAACGTCTTTTAGCTTAAGTTAGTCGTAGTTGAAATTCTTAACTCAGAAAATCTCAGCTGCGGTGTTTGTGTTTTATAAACCTTGTGCTCTAGCTGATCAAAAAGATAGGCAACTTAGTTTTAGTTTACTTTCTTGAATACCATCAGCAAGAGGGAGCTTCCCCTCCTAATTTGAAGAGCAGTTTATCTGTGCATAGCTGTTCGTTTCAAATACGCATACCAAAGGTGCGAATTTAAACGCCAACAAACTGAACATTAACACTTCATATAGTATTTCTTGTCATGTTCCCTTTTTGGACTATGCAAAAATAATTTAATAATTTAATTTAAGTTGCCCGTTACTTTTAAGATAATAAAAAGGCAACTTATATTTTATTATTAAATTAAAAAGTACTTCAAAGTAATATTGTAAAGTGTTTTTGAAATGGGTATTAAGATGTTTTTAAAAGTGTCACTAGGACAAGAGGGAAAATTGAAATTTTAAAATTAAAAGAAAAAAAAAATTCTAGAGACTTCTTCTAGAGGGCTAAAAATAAAACACAAGAGATTATAAAAGGAGGTTGGCTTGAGTAAAAACATCCATTATTTTGTTACCAAAAACCCCTTTTTTGAAGATTGAGCATCTTGTGTTCATCTCTTGGCCTAAGGATGAAAACTCTCTTATCCAACAAAGGTGATTCCATCCAGAGATCACATTTGTGCGAAAAGATTGTTTTAGGAGGATATTGAAGATTTCAAGATGTAGTGTCCCCACCTCGGTAGCTCTTCAAGTTGTCGCTTAACCTTTCCTTCCCGAAGGCTAACGCCAATATTAGGGAATTATTTATTTAATTATTTGAGTATTGCCTAAGTTCAAGCTAAACTTAAAAGGCGATGCCAGACAATTAATTAAATCTTTTTATAAAGTGACTATGCAAAAGGTTCAAAAGGGATTTTGTCATGTCCCCAATTTGGAGCAATAAGGGGAATATATTAAATTAATTACTTATAAGGTTATTAAAAATAAAATATTAAAAGTAACCTTATATTTAATTAATTTAATATTAAAGTGACTAAAAATAAAATAATATTAAAAAGTCACTTAAAAGAATAAAATAATAATTTATTCTAGAAGCTTCTTGAAATCTCTTGTCAATTCTTTATAAGGGGCTTTTGGAGGGCATTTGAGACATCCTGGAGTTAATTATATTTTCTGCATATTGGAGAGCTTGAATGCTTGTTACAGCTGGAGAAGTAAAATTCTCTTAGTTTGCCAATTTCGGTTGTGCAACACCAACCCTAGTTGGAATTGTGGAGGAGTTACTTCAGACTTCTCACTTTGGACTTAATGCAATCATTGGAAGATAATTTTGGAGTGAATTTGGGATTATTCTGAGGTCTGCAATTTTGTTACAGTCTGCAGATCAGTCATGGTGAAAGTTGCATTTTCATTTCCAGCTCACAAATAAGTGACCAAATTTTTATGGGTATTGGAGGGATCAATTGCTTTGAGGTCAACAATCATTTTTATTGCATTTTGGAGGGGCTTACAACTGGAAATTATTTTTGTTTATCATCTTTCCAAGCAGCAGGGGCGGCCCTCTTAGTAAGGGGCGATTTTGTCAATAGAGGCCAATAAAAATTCCAAGAAAATTCTCAAAGCATTGTCAAGCTGCAAGAAGGCTGGGCGCACCAATTTTGGAGGTCAATATAGCTTCAGCTGGGAGAATCGACTTATTCTTGGGTGCTGCAATATATTTTCAGGTTCCATCATTTTGGCATTGTAACACATTCTTAGTGTCAGTTGCATTTATACATCTTTGGTAGGCTTTATCAGCATTTTGACATTGAAATTACAGCCAAAGAAGATAAATTGTATTGCTGTTGCAATCACAGCCATATTGCATCATAGTTTCATATAGAGAAATATTCAAAGTTTGCACTCAATAATCAGCATTGTAATTCCCTTATACCTTGGTCAATATAGTTCTTGGAGTGATAAGGAGTTTGCATACAAAATGTTTGTTCAAATGTCTATTATGTATAAAATGCACTTCATTCAAATAGGATGTATGCCAAATGTTTGTAAAAATGCCTCTTGGCTGTAGGTGTGCATTTTACATCAGCAATCCATGTTTTTGCATTTGAAAAAGAACAAAAAGAGTTGCATATCATTCTAGTCTCTTGTTTAGTTACTTTGCAATCATTTTTAAGTTTCAAAACATCATTGGTATCAAAACAAAACCATTTCAAGCAAACTAAAACAAATTATCAGCAAGCTGAAGGTTGCAAGGAAAGTGTTTGACAAAATTCCTAAGGCAGAAAATCAGGGTTTGAACTTCAGATTTGTCAAGGCACTTTACAGTGACTTTACAGATTTAATGAAATATTTATTTTTAAAGTGGACTTTATAAAAGTCACTTTATTTGGTGCAAAAAGAAGTGACTTAGGAAATATTCAAAATATTACTTTGTAAAAAGTCACTTATCTAAGGAATAGAAAATTTAAAGAAAAAGAAGTCACCTTATCAGGCATCTTGGAAAATCTAATGAAGAAGCTCATTTTTGATCGACACTTTGAAATGAACATTATTCTTCATGGAGAACTCGAACTTCCTGGGATTTGGGCTTGGAGAACCCTAGCCGCCATTGTTTCGAGTGTGAAATATCACTCCTAGCTTGGCACTGTTGTATGTTTGATAAGAGGAACAAAGCTATATCTCTACATATTTCATGATTTCCATTCAGTGGGTTTTTTTTTGGATACTTCATTGAGGACGAGTTTGAGGGGCAATCGAAGCAGCTGAAGGCGTTCTATTACTGACGAACCCTAGATGTGAGTCTTATGTGCTGAATATACCTGCTATGGGCGCCATTTTGAAGCAGCTAAACAGTTTGGTGAAGGACATGTCTTCCAGAGAGAGAAATGACTTCTTTAATCTCTCCCAGCTAGGATGTGGTCACTAATAGGAGGCGTGGTGACGAATTCTTGAGGCTCTACAAGAGGCGTGTGGACTCCCTGAAGCTAAACAAATCTTCCTCCATGAGTTTCAACTGAAATAAGGAGGTCTTGTTTGCTGTACGTAGTTTCTGGAAGCCCTTGAAGGCATCTCATTCAGCTCCAAGCTTGGGGACGACTTTATTCCAGGTTTGAGTATCATATTATAATTCCAAATCTGAGTTTAAGAGTTGTGTAATTAATCTGGGAATGTATGACAAACTTGCTGCTGTAGGATGTCAATTGTAATTGCAAAGTTGTCACAGCCAGAAAATAGTGATATCTAGACTGTCATTAAATGCTGATATTCATCTCTGGAAACAATCATTGCATTTGAGAGTGTTGAAAAATCAAAAAATAATATTGTTGCCTCTCTATATTTAGAATCTTTATTTAGAGTTACATGTTATAGTCAGTATAATACTTCTGCCTATAAGACAATTGGTGGCTTTGAAACTATGTCAAAAGAACATTAGTAATAGCTGGGTTTGTTGTGCATCATATATTTGAACTGCTGTTAATAATACCAGTCTATTTCTCACTCAGAAATTCACTTCTCGGTCTGCTGTAAGTGTTTTTCTGTAATGTCCCCGATTTCGTAAACATTAGTTTTTGAGGGTTTAGCCTATTCTTGACTCTCGTAGGCTAAGGAGCTCGGTTAGGTGGTCTTCTTCTTGGCAGTTAACCAGGTTGTGGTTGGCTCATTTCATGGATTTAGGAGTTCATTTGATATTTTGGTTGTTGGATAACACACTGTTTGATAACACATCATATTAGAAAACATATCGTTGGATAACATATTTGCACTTTATGAGTTATATTTTATATTATCATAATAAAGTGTAAATATAATATAATATTATATTATTTCTAGAAGCTTGTAGATTGTGGGCCAACCTCTTGGTGAAAAAGAATAAATAGGTGAGGCCAACCATTGTCTCATTATCCAGGAAATTAATATTTGTTTGATGTGATTGTTTGGTGAAGGAGCCAGCTAGGGTTTCTGTCATTTTCCAGCCATTCGAAACGAAAACTCTCACTGGTTATGCAATTTTAAGGTTGTGAAATATCAGTTGAATTATATCTAATTGTGTGCTTCACTTCAGGGGTCCAAATTGTGCTTCATTAAGGAGAATTTACATGAGCACCATCTGATGTATTGTTCTTGATTCAATTGAACAAATTTAATGGTCTATCAACCAAATTTGTAAAGGGTTGATTTTATTGAAGATCATTATTTCTGATAGTGGCAGTCACCGGTGAAATCCGATTTGTGTAGATTCAAATGAATTGTTTTCCTAAAGGGCGAATGGTGAGATTTGATTTGACTAAAGGAAGGCGATCAATTCAATTGAGAGATTATCGTAGTTGCCAAGCATCGATTTAATTGGTGCAAGTCGAATTATTTGTGGAGATGTCATATTCAGGGAAAAAGGAAAAATTGTCACCTGTCCAGAGCAGCTTGTAATGTCCCCATTTTCGTAACTTTCTCAGTGTATTTTCTTAGCCTTATTCTCCGAAGGCTAAGTGATGAAATAAGGAGAAATTAATTAAATTAATTATTTATTAGGTCATCAAATAAATTAAAATTAAAAAGTGACTAAATAAAATATTATTTCATAAAGTCTCTAAAATAATAATATATTTTTTTATCTCACATTGGCAAGGAAAGTGTTTGAGCTCTCATAAGAAAGTATAAAAAGATATCAAGGGCTCATTTGAAATCGTCCAAAGAATTTGATATTGAATTGATATGTCCATTGTGGAGCCTAGGGTTTCTGCAGTTTCATCTTTTAATCTTTGAAAACGAAAACTTCCATTGATTGCATAATTGAGGTGGTGAAATATCCTCTGAAGGGTTGCTGATTGGAGAGGATAAATCAGTCCTTTCACTTGTGCTAAATTGTGGCCAAAGGCCAATTTTTGTGTTGGTTCGTGAAATATTCCCCTTAACTTTTTTCCCCAAAATTTAACACACATATCAGCAACCAATCACTGATTAGCGTTAGCTCCAAATGCAAATCAACATAGAAAGTGACTAACCAAGAATGTTCACCAAGATCCCAATGTGGACGAGGTGATAGCATATGGTCAGAGCATCATTAGGAATAAATTGAACTAAAATTACAATTCATCTGTTGATGCAGGCATCCACAAGCAGTGGGGATACTCCACTTATTCAGTGGGTAAGATTGTTACATTATTAGAGGCGGCAAGCCAACCATTTAAATCCTCACTTCCACTTATTAACGTGGGGGGAATACAGTCCACACAACCACTTATTTTATGGGGGGAATTTACAATCAAGAAAGATGTTTATTCTAAAACTCAACCACTCAATTGTGGGAGTGTAATCAAGTATAAATTGCAGCAATAAAATGAAATAGCCGTTAGTACTACTAACTAGCTTTACAATGAATAGAAATAGCTGCAAATAAGAGAGATAAGTTTCTAGAATGTTCTTTATCCACACTGGCGGTAAACCATCCAGGGGTTACATATATGAGAGATTAATCATAAGAATTTGCAGCTAATTAAATAACTAAAACAGTACTACTGTTTACAGTCTTACAATGATAAACAACTGCAATTTTCAAGTGTTATTACAATCTTTACAAAGCACAATGAAATAGAAGATTTTTCCACTTGAGATCCTCTCAATTAATGAAGCTTGAAACCAAAATCAGAATACTGAAGCAAACTGATATAAAAATCAGCAAACTGAAAACACATAAAAATAATCACAACTCCTTCACAATACCTCCAGAAGATGAAATATAACTTGCAAAAGCTCTTGAGAAGGTTGGTGCCCAATTCACAATGATAAAACAGCATCTAAACTCAACCATTAATTTATGCACGAATCCCAATGCTCTCCAAAAAGGTACGGCCTCCTTGCAAGGGCGATTTTGCTTAATAAAATATGAAACTTGGAATTAAATTCTGATAACCTCCAAATATGGTCGCCTCTATCATAGAAATGCAATGATCAAATACCCATAACCAAATAAAATTCATACTAAAAGCTGTATACAAAAATCACTTTCAGCCATGATAAACCAGCAACATGAAAACTGGAAATATCTCACCAAAACTCCACAATAATGCTCAATATGTACTTCTGGATGAAGCACACTCTCAATCCACCACCTAGGGAACCATAGTTGCAGGCCCGAAGAATGGAGTAAATTTGCTAAGCTTTCCCTTAGCCGGATTCTGGATTCATTCCAGCAGCGTAACTTTGCTCTTCAAAAATATGCATAATCAGCTCTTCAAACAGCAGCAATATATAAACTTCAGTTGGCAAATGAAGCAACAAAAAATCTTCAAATTCCAAGAAGTTGAATCACTTTAACTTTCAAAAGGGACGCCGCCTATTTGCCTTTTACTTTTTGAAATAATAAAATATTACTCAACCTCCTTTAGGCGTCCAACTTCACTTTGCAACAATAAAGCATTTAATAAATCATTAAATGCACAATTGACCCCCTTAATGGCCCCTCTTTTAAAACAACATGAAGTAATTACTCCTAGGCGTGGGGTACAACTGAGAAACATGAAATTTGACTAAGTATAAACTCAACTCATGAAGAAAACCAAACCAAAGCCAAATTGAGACTAATGGATAACAAGATGACTTGAGTTGAACTGCTGATGATGCCACTGCCAAAATTAGACTTACTAAAAATAGCCACTGCCAAAAATAGTAAGTTTACCTCAAAATCAACAGAAAGCAGAACTGAGCTGGAAGCAAGACTTAATGAAAGTGGAAACCCTAAATTTGCACATCTAAGTAGCCTATGGATTTCCAAAAATAGACTAAAACCAAACGAAGAGCGTATGGCCAAAATGGGGACATTATAGTTCGATTGAGGAGTTGTTGCATATCAGCTATAGTTATTAGTGGAGGTCACTTGCATCGATTGGTAGCATAGAAGACATCAATTTTGGAGGAAGATAGAAGTCTGATCACAGGGAACAGTGGTCTGATATAAATTTCCAGTCTCATATCTGCATACTTGAAAGGGCACGAATTCATTCTTGAAAACTTGGGATTGCATCGATTTCCTTCTAGGACCTTGGCGCACCATTCCTTGGGATTCATCAATGATATTTGGAGCTTATGGGGGACGTGTTGATGCGTGTTTTGTGTCACACCAAACATTCTAGAATAAAGTGTCAAAGACGCTCTATCCCCTCTTGAAAAACTACCTCGTATGCTAAGACTGCAAGAAAGATCATACGACAATTCCAATGTTTCAGTTAGGTGTGGATAGGCTCTGTGGTTGATGTGATTTGCCGGGTGCACAATGGGGATTTACTTCTGGTAGGTTACTCAGAAAAGCAAAGACATAAATACAGTATCATTTTGAATTTTCTGACTTTAGATTAAAAAAAAAAAAAGGGTGAAAAAAGAGTATGGGTTTAGGAGTCCTATGCTATTCCTACAAAATCAAGAGATGTCAAGGATTGAGTGAAACTAAATAAACAATACTTTGTTTCGCCACGCTAAACAACAACTACCCAAAGCAAGTGCAATCTTCTGGGATTTGTGCTTAAAATTTATTTACCACAAACAATACCATCAATAGAACAACATTATTTGAAGTAAATGTTGAAACATCCACGATAAAGCTCAGTATAACTTTACGCATTGAATGAAAAGCATCCACTCAAAGAAAGTATGAGCTAAGTTTCACTAATCTTTGCTATCAATCTATCATTCCCTTAACATACATTCAAATGAAATTCTAACTCAAATTTACTGTACGAGGAAGAGAAATATGTAACCAAGCAACCATTTGATAATGAAAGGATTTAAAGCACCTCATGCAATATGAGCTTTATTATCAAGATAGTCTTTTGCAACAATTTCATAAAACTCTCTTATTCTCTACAATCTCTTCTAATCCCTAATCCTTGATGAATTCTCTAATCTCTAATTCTCTATTGATTCTATCTATTCCTCTATTCATCAAATGAGAGAGAGGGGAGGGGTTTATATAGAGTTCCCAAATTACAATGAATGGCCAAGATCACAATGAGATTAACGGCCCAGATTCAACATAACTAAACCCTAATTAGGGTTTCCTAAACATCAATCAGTTAATTGGAGAGAACTTCATGCACTGGGAGTTGCATCCTTATCCACTTGCAAAGCACTACGTTCAATGAACCTAGACATGATCATGCTGACTTCTTCCATGGCAATGTCTGGCAGCGTGCTGACTTTGTATTCGAGCAAGTCCAGACTTTCCGCACTTTCTACAAAGGTGATTGTCCATTTTGATTCATGCAACAAGAAAGTATCTTTGACGGTCATAAAGCTGAATGCCTTGGTAAAATTTTCCTTCATGATTGGCCCATAAGTGGTGGAGAAAATTCTTTGAACCTTTTCTTTTAAATTTTCCGGCTGCAAGTGTTTCTTTTGGACAATATCTCTATCACGCATATCTGCAGCCATTTGGTAAATCTTACTCCGAATCTCCTTTTCCTGCTCTTCAATTTTGGCGCCATCTTGCTTTACCTTTTCCAGGACTTCTCCTTGTGAGATCAGTGCGTAGTACCAGCCGCTAAAATCATATGCAACTCCAGCTTCAATAATCTTGTCATCAATCAACCTCTGCTTTGGAATGCTCTTTAGCTCTCGAAGACATGGGATAATTTTACTTTGAATGTCTTGGAGACCATCCCATGCTTCTGCTAAGTTTGCAACTCGTGATAACATAAAGGAAGTTTGCTCATATACATATGCCAGCTTCTCCGCGAATGCCATCGCCTCTTCTTTCTTTCCAGCCATCTAGTCTTTAGCTTCTCTGGCTGTAGTCAACTCCTCTTCAAAATTTCTAACCAGTTCCTGTGAAGAGTTTGGAAGTGGAGGTGCTGATTGGTCACCTTGATTGAGTGCCCTGGTCAAGTGTTGGATATATATTCTTTTAGACGCTCAATCTCTCTTTAATATTCCTTCTTCGCCACTTCTTTCTCTAGCCTAGATTTGATGGTTGCAACAAAATTGTCTAGGTCCTCAACTTATTGTCCCTTCGTTGTCGGACCCATATCAATAGTTGTGATGGCATATTCTTTCGGGGCAATCTCATCTTGGAATTTATCAACTGTAGGCACTGCGATATGCACTGTGCGATTACCAACCTCATCTCTTTGTACGGCAAAAAATTTCTTGGCTTGCTTTCTTGTGGCAGTTTGCTCTAGCCTAGCCAAGAAGTCTACGGTATCGTCCTCTTCAGGTACTTCTACTGGTGCCTTTCTCTTTAGTCTTTCTTTCAGCCAATCCGGGATGGTTGACTATTCAATTCCATCTTCCTATTGATCTTGGACGTCCTGCATATCCTAAACTTCTTGCACATCCTGAATTTCTAGCATATCTTGTATCTCTTGCACAGATGGGTCTTCCTAGATTCCCTTGAGGGCGGAAATCATTCCCTCTTCAAATTTTCCATCCATGATGTCCATGTCATTGTCTGATTCTAGAATCTCTGTAAGGAAAATTAGATGCGGAAAACAATTCTCCTAACGTCAATACCTCAGGAAAGAATGCAGATACACTTTAAAATTTACAATTACAGTCAAGTTAAGATGCACTATGAAACAGATTACAGAAACAGAGTTTTGACAATCACATAAGAAAACCAGATATACGTGGGAAAACCCTTACGAGAGAAAAACCCACCATACCAAGAGAAATCACTTTGTATTACAGTAATGAAGATTACATACAAATTTCCAGACTTATCTTTCTGGTGTCATTATACAACATCATTCACCATGAACATTTTTTGAACAGAAACCTTTCAAGTTACAGCCTTTACAGATTAGAATACATTCACCGATCAACAACAATCTGTCGAATTAATCTTCGAACCAACTGATAATCCAACCCGATCACAATCTGCAATCACAGAGTATATCCATGTCGAACTCTGTCTGTAGAACTTCCTTACAAAACCGTCGCAACTGACTGTCTTCCAATTGTTCACATTGTGTTGTACCCCAAAATTAAAATTTTTGTTACACTTAGACATTTTGAAGAAATGAGTAAAAGTCTTGTCAAATCAGTCAAAAGGTCAAAATTTGGGTGTGCATGTCTTGCATGGAGGGTTAAAACACAAAATTTTCAATTTCTGACGATCTGGGTCTGCTAAGAGCAGCTTAACCTACAAAACCCAGATCCTAGTTTTTCATCCCTAAATTTTAGGAAAACTGCTATTTTTAGAAATTTTCTCGAAATAGTAACGTTTTTTGGGTTTTTCTGGGTTTCTTTCGAAACGGATACTGGCAAAATTTTCTAAAAAATAGAAATTTTCTAAAAATAGAAAGTTGGTCCGACAAGGTCCGAACTGATTTTGATTGGCTCAAAAATGACGTGCTCAGTAGAATTAGATGAGAGAATCTTAAAATAATCGATTTTGCCCTCACGGGTCTAATACGCTTTTGAAGCATATCTGGAGTTCGAGTCTCAATGGAGGTTGTCAGGAAGCGCGAGCATCCATTTAGAGCATTCAAACTTCGTGAGAAGGTAAACGATAAACATGCGAGGAGCGAGAAGAAGAGTGAAAATTGTGAAAATTTCCGGTCTGGCGAGTTTGGTAGCCCTAGAAGAGCCACCTTTTCAGATCATCAGAGATGAATGAATTGAGGAGCTAGGACCTCCAATGAGAAGTTACTCGGTTTTTGGTCGGCCAGCGATGGATATCCCGTCGAGCATCCGACGATCCAGTCTCCAGCAAATTCAAGTCAAAGTAGAAGGTATAAAATGAAGATCTGAAACTTGAAGAAGATTGAATTGAGAATTTTTCTAAGTCTGGAGAAACTGGGTGCCCTAGTTGAAGAAAGGCGCCCAACTTTTCAAGGGTGCAAACAGATGAACTTGCAGTCGAAGTTACAACGGGATGTCTTCAGAATTCAACTGGCTTTCCGGTGAGCTATTCAGCACGACAAAGGCCATGATCGCCAATTCAAAGAAGGAGCTGAAGCAGAGAGGGTCGGTGAAGTTGAAAAGAAATCCAAAGCAAAAAAAAAAAAATCAAAATAAACTAGGAATGTTGAAGGTAGCTGAGCCCCGGTCAAAGATAGAGCATTAACCTTTGGTAAATCCGCATTAAGCGTGTCACCGGAAGGACCCTCTTCATTCTCATGGAAACCCGTAATGAGCACAACCATCGATCAATCCGGCCTTCGGTGCTAGATTCGAGAAATCATCGTGGAAGAGAAGTTAATGAAGAACGGAAATGGGAAAAATGATAACAAGCGAAAGTTGAGCCTTAGGAAAAGCCTCGAGTGAATTGGGAGGTCAAATCAGAGATTTTAGCGGGAGTGCCTCCCGGAACATCCTTCTGGAGTTTGATGGGGCTCCGTAGTGAACCACTCGGCTAAGCACGTAATAAATTCGATCTGTCGATAGAATCGGTAAGCGAAAGTGGCGTATTAAAATGAAGAAAAGTTGAAAAAGTGGAAATTTTGACTAAGTCTGGTGAAGTTGAGCGCCTCTCTTGGAGAAGGGCGCCCAAATTTCCATGCCTTGAAGATTTTTGAAGATTTTCAAAGTTTCAAAATTTTGCAAGAAGAGGAGGATGGCGTCCAATTCAAGAGGCTGAGATTTAGGGTTTTGAAATAAAAGCAGAAAAAAGCAAAACCTAAATCAAAACCTAAGTCTATTTAACACTTCTTTTCAATGTATTTTTCATTATTTTTGCAGATAGCATCCAGAAGAGAAAGTTGGAGCAGCAAGTTTGAAGAATTTTTGTGATTAAAGAATCCATAGTTGCTAGTTTTACATCAGATTTTTCAGAACAGCAAGCATGAACCCTTGCTTTTTCATTCTTTTTGCTCCAGAAGATCAAATTTTTTTTTTTCCAAGCGAAGGCCAAGGCTTTCAATTTTGATCATCTGGGTCTTTTGCCTCAATCTTACGAGAAGAATTTTAGGAACTTCATCAAGTTGCAGCAAGTGCTTTTATCTTGCATTTCAGTGAAAACCTCAGTGCATTCAAATTTCAGCCATCTGGGTCCATTTCTAATAATATTCTGAACAAAACCCAGATGCCAGCTTTTTTCGGGAAAATTGAAGAAATTAGGGTTTGCTGCTTTTTCAGGCTAAATTCAAGATTTTAAAAAACGGACGATCTGGGTTGTCTTGCATCGACATTCTGAAAAAAACCCATATCTCAGAAAAATATCTCAAAAAATTTGTCCGTTGAAGCACAAAAATCAGCATTCTAAAAATAGAAATTGTTCAAGGCTTGTCTGAACCAAGGCGAGTTTACAGTCATTCTTCGAGTTTTAAAGAAATAGGTACACTCCTAATGTTTTCAAGTCGAATACTGCTCTCTTTCACAGTACTATCAAAAGCAGATGAGGCAGACTTGCATCATGTCAATCGGTGTTGATCTACATGCCTTGGAGAGGCAGGCAACACTTCCAGTAAGAACACGGGTCATTACGGACTCCTGCATGGCGTCTATTCCTATATCAGTTCAGAGCCTTGAGTTCGTAATCGCTTGCATTAAGCATTACAACCCGGCTACTAGGGAGATCCAGTCAGCAGATGGTAGGTTGATTTGCAGTCTAAAGCCTGATATGGTTGAAAAGTGTTTTTCCATTCCTCCATGGCCTGAAAGCGTAACTCTTTCGAGGGATGAATGTGAAAAGATGTGGAATATGCATAAAGACAAATATAGCAAGAAGATTGCCCAGAGATGGATGAAAGAAAAACATAAGACATTGCCCAAGAATGTCGGACGAGGGGAGTTCAAGGACGAGGTTGCCATTATCATCACTTTGCTCAACCGGGTCACTGGTTCTGAAGATGCCACCAAGTTCCAACCTTGGATGTTTTATGCCATACCTCACATCATGAAGAAAACCGAGTTTTATGATTGGCCTACTTTGATTAGTGACTGCCTACATTAGCAAATAACAGAATATTTTCAGTTTCGCCAACATTCCCTTAATTGTCATATCTAGTCTACCTGGTGGCCTATCAAGGTCAATTGAGAGGGTTGAACACCGAGGGATCATTGAGCATACAACACATATATAACTATTATCCCCAGTTGGAATTCACAAAGTCGTTGCACCACTACAAAAGGGTGAACAAAGCATTCTTGATGTACCTGGTCGTGACTTGAACAATGGGTACGCGTCGCATATCTTAGGTTACTGGGAGCAGCAATGGCGAGGGAGCGGGGTGGTTGCTCGTTTCACCTTTTACCTATCAAGTTTAACAGGCTAATCAGATGATCATCTGTGGAGAACAAGAGCAATGGGACACTGAAGAAGAGTTAGATAAATTAGGCCTCAAATCCTATAGTGAGAGGCGATCATTTGATCCTCATGGTGTCTATGCTGGCCGGTTGGAGAAGAATTACAATCACATATCCGCACTTGAAGATTTTTGGGCTAACTGTGCAGATGAGTTTGAAGTGTGAAGGCGTAGTTACAGCAGGCTAACTCTCCATCAGATGAAAGATTGTTTAAATGAAGATATAGAAGGGCTCTCTGATGATGATGAAGATGTGCTTCTACCGATGTACACTCAGAAACGAATCGAGGATCAGCCTCTTCCACAAGTTAATTGGGCAAACAAGGAATCTCTTTCAGTTGAAGATAGAACAAGACAAATCATTGAGTATAGTAAGGTTTTCTTGGTGCTTAAAAGGAAGAACTCTATTCCAATAGCAAAGCCGCCAAGGATAATTCCCTCTTCTTCTACAGCACAGTCGAAAGGAAAGGGTAAAAGTCAATCTCAAGATGGCGTCAAAGGATGTAGATCAAATAAAAATGTAAAAAGAAGGTTGGATTTCTCAGGCATAGTCATACAGGAACAGCCTACAGTTGATTCAGAAGTTCTTCCTGACGAGCCCATACCTCAGAATGAAGCAGAGGAGCCACCTTCAACACATGTTTCTGTACTTTGAAGGGTTCTTCACCAATTCACATTGATCTTGATATCGAAGATGATGAAGAGATTGCAGCAGTACCTCCTGAGGAAGTTAGTAAAGATACTACGGTGTCTTGGCTTGAGAACTCCTTAGGAAGAGTTAGGAGAAGGCCTTCATATCAAGTGAGTGTTGATGATCTCGATAACATTTATCAGGAACCTCCTAAGAAGAAGGCAAAGAAGCAAGTTCACTTTGATAGCAATCCTGATAACGAGATTGTCGTAGAGACTGCAGTGCCCCCAGAAGATAAGAATAGGGATGAGGTAAACATGGATGATTTTGTCATGGTCAAGGCTAATCTTGGTAGAAATACCAAACATGCAGATTTGAGTCTCTTCAAAGTTGTATCCGAAAACCTTCATGAAAGAGTGCTTAAAGATGGAGAAGATAAGGCAGCCCTCAAGGCTGAAAATCAGCAGCTTAAGCTTTTCATTTCTAACCTTGTCCGTGGTTCTTCACAAGCAATCCAGTTGCTGCCCCAGGTCTTGGAGACACCAGCTGATCACCATCAATTAAGACAGCTGGTTATATGTGGGAAAGAGACTCAGGAATGGATCGAGAGCTTCGTTGTCAGAGGAAAGGAGATCTTGGCTCGGATGTTCCAGTTGAGAGAAAACGCTCATGAACTTCGTCAAGGCATCCAAAGATTTGAACAAACACTGGCTGAAGTAAAACCTAGGCATGAGATTATCATTGCTGATTTAGACACAGCCTACGGTTCAGCAATTTCAAAGGAGCACAAAAGGCAAATCCTTGCTTGGAGAGAGCGCCATGTTTTCAAAATTAAAACTTATGAGAGGATATCCGAAGAATTCATCGCCTACAGACAAAGGGTGGTTGAAGCTTTTCTTTTCATCAGCGAATTTGTCATAGAGATCCCCTCTCGGTACAGCCTTGAAGATGGTTCTTATGTTGGGCTTGAGGAGGTGCAAAATCAGTTCCAGAATGTTGTTCATAGTTGCAGTCCAGTTGGCAGAAGGATAGGCCATATTTCAGTGATGTCAGCAAAGTTCGATAAAGCGGCCAATGAGGTTGAAGATTTCCTGAGATCCATTGCAGATGCTGAAGATATTCTTGAAAAGAGGTGTTTTGCTGTTGATGGCATAGATGCACCGAACCAGGACACAATCTCAAACTTCCTAGTGGATGTGATCGAGCTTTAAAGCAGCTTTCTTCTAGAAGCCTTCTTTCCCACTTTCTTTCTATTCTTGGAATAATCCTTATCCATTCTTTGAGGATAGAAAGAAGATAAGATGTAATAGTTGGCATTTCCCGCTTTTTCTGCTTTCTAGGGTGTTAGATGTTATTGTTATCTTGTTTCTAGATTTAGTAATAAAGCTTGCTTGCTGAGCAAGCCCTAGATTGTGAAAGCAAGGAGATTTTAGGGTTCCCTACTCCTCTGCTTCTCTATAAATAAGAGCCTTTGCTCATTTAGTTTCTTTAACCGTGCTTATGAGAACAAAACGCTGAGCCTATTGTGCCTTCTATTTGTTGCTCAAGTATTGTTCATTTGTATTGTGATAAACAAATTGTTGAGCCTCTTTAGCCAACAAGGAGTTAGTGAATTACTGTTTTTCTATTGTGTTAGAATAAGTTTGCAAAACCTCCTTAACGCAATTTCTTGTTCAAGGCATGTTAGAGTGAGCTTTGTTGGAGAATTTGAGTAATAAATCATGAGCCTCTTTTGCCTTGGTCTAAAATCTGATTTCGTTGTTTAGGTATACTTTTATGATCTTTATTTCAACTATGATTGAAGTGTGTAGGTGTTAGTTGAAGAGGGTGTTGAGAGTATTTTGTCGAATCTACCTTGGTAATTTCTAACTTCTCTTGCTCACTATTACTTGAGAGAGGTTAGGAGCGTCTTTAGTTAAGTTAGTGGTAGTTGAACTTCTTGCTCGGAAAATCTCATTGCGGCGTTTGTGTTTAAAAAACCTTGTGCTCTAAGCTAATCCAAAAAGATAGGCAACTTAGTTTTAGTTTACTTTCTTTCAAACACCATCAGCAAGAGGGAGCTTCCCCTCCTAATTTGAAGAGCAGTTTATCTGTGCATAGCTGTCTGTTTTCAAATCCACATACCAGAGGTGCGAATTTAAACGCCAACACATTGGGCTCCTCCTATTCGTCCACGAGATGCCACATCGGAAGGTCTTACTCGGTCAACAGAAATCGCACTGTGTTGGCATCTCGGTGAGACACTAACAGTGTCTCGCCGATGCCACATAGCCTTCATACCGATGTCGCCAAGAGTCTCAGTTATCGCTAAGATGTTCTATCGAGCTCCATAAGTTAGTCCGAGTCACCAAGTAGTCGCCCAGACCTACCGCTTTCACCAGGAGATCATAGCGAGTCACCAAAGGTATACCGAAGACACAAGTCATATCGAGCAAGAGATACCGATCTCGCCAAGACCTCCTATCGAAGTCTTTGAGTCATGCAGCAGTGTGTTTTCCATTCGGCGTGACTATCGCTTTTGGGTGAGATGTTATATAGATAAACAAAGTCACGGCGATCTCAACATTCCTATCGGCAAGACTTACCGCTCGCCAGGATGTTTCACCAAGCTACATTAAGTTACCCCGAAAGCCATAGGCTATCAGCAAGACATTCTCCAGTCACTAAGAGGTTTCTCTGATCGCTTTGAGTTACACCGAAGGCTAACACTTGAGTCTTTGTCGGTAAGACATATCCACATCGGTAGGACTTCTTACCGATGGCATTTCCTTCTGCCAAGTCTTCCTGATGAATACAAACCAAACACTGTCGGCGTGACATTCGCTTTCGCTGAGACGTCTTCCTGGATCATTAGAGTTACCCCGAAGACTTCAATACATACGCTGTCGGTGAGAGATTAACACTTCGCTGAGACTTCTTAGCGAGAACCCTCAGTTATCCCAAGCCCATAGTCGCCAAGAGTCTCCCCGATATACGATTGAATGGCCTTTCGGCTAGAGGTCTCCCGAGCGATAAGAGATCAGAGCGAATACACTATGTCACAGCGATAGACTCCGCAGTGTAACATTTCGGCAAGACAGTAACAAGGTCACAACGACTTGTTAAAAACTGAATGAATCAAACTGCTAGTCGGCCAGACAATGAAGATGTCACACCGACTTGGCTCTAATGGAGGTTTCAGCCTGTATTGTTTGAGGCACATATTTCCAACAATCTCCCACTTGACAAAGATCATACAGGCACCTCCAGAGCACAACATAACTTACTGAAAATCATGGGCACTAAGGCCCATCGAACTGGCACACCACCTGAACTTGTCTGTGCTCACTGGCTTCGTCAATGCATCTTCAACATTCTCCAGAGTATCAACCTTTTCCAAACTAACTTTTCCATCCTCAACCATATCTCATACAAAGTGGTACTGTACATCAATATGTTTCGTCCTGGCATGGAATGTAGGGTTCTTTGCCAGACAAATGGCACTCTGACTGTCACATAAAATTGTTATTTCCCCTGCATCAAAACCAATGTTAGAACACAAACATTTCAACCATACAGCTTCTTTACAAGTATGAGTAGCTGCCATGTATTCAGCCTCCGTAGTGGACAAAGCGACTACAGCCTACCGCTTGCTCATCCAACTCACTGCACCACCATTCATCATGAAAATGTATCCACTGGTGGATCTCCTGCTGTCAATGTTCCCTGCCCAATTAGAATCTACATATCCTCGAATGCTGAGAGTCCTCTGTGATTCAACCGAATTCCCATGGTAACACAATGCAAAATCTGAAGTGCCCTTCAAATATTTGAAAACTCTTTTCACAGCATCCCAATGCGTTCTTCTTGGATTAGCCATAAATCGACTAAATACTCCCACTGCTTGGGCAATGTCTAGCCTTGTACAGACCATTGCATGCATAAAACTGCCTACAACACTAGCATAGGGCACACTGGTTATGTCCTCCATCTCAGTAGGAGATTTTGGACAGTCCTCAACAGATAGCTTCGTTCCCTGCAAGACTAGAACAACTAACTGCTTGCAATCATTCATGCAAAATCTCTCTAGAACAGTCCTTATATACTTACTCTGGCTGAGCCAAAGCTTTCCATTTTTCCTGTCCCTGGTTATTTCCATCCCCAAAATATACCTTGTTGCACCAAGATTCTTCATTTCGAACTTAGCAGACACATGAAACTTAAGATCATAAATCATTAGCTTGCTATTTCCTATGAACAACATATTATCAATATAAAGAGCAATAACAAGCACTTGATCACTTTCAGCTTTATAGTATACACAGTGATCAGATTTTGATCTCACAAAGCCTAAAGATAATTCATAAGTATCAAATTTTTGGTACCACATTCTAGGTGATTGCATTAACCCATACAGAGACTTCTTTAATTTGCATACCAGTTTTTCTTTACCTTTCTCAACAAAGTGCTCAAGCTAGGACATATAGATTTCTTCTTCACATCCATCTGTTCAACCTCTAAGTCATACGCTACTGCAAGTGAGAATAGAAATCTAATGGATGTCACTTTTGCTACAGGAGAAAAGATTTCCCCATAATCAATTCCCTCTACCTAGTAATAACTCTTTGCAACCAGTCTTGCCTTGTACTTTTCTACACTGCCATCCAGACCAATCTTTTTCTTAAATACCCATTTACAGCCCACAACTTTCTTGCCTTTAGGCAAGAGCACCAAACTCCAAGTTTCATTTTTCTCTAATGATGCCATCTTTCGTTCATGGCTTCCAACCAAGAGTCTGAATAAGACATTTTAATTGCCTCTTTTACAGTCCTAGGCTCATCAGTGCTAAAAATCAAAGCATAGGCACAAGTAGAATCAATTAATGAGAACCCATACCTATCTGGTAGTTTCTTTTCTTGGGTTGACCTCCTCACTGGCTGAGGCTGAGGTTCTTCTTCAGAACTGCTTGAGCTCTCCTCAGTTTCAAGTACATTTTGAATTTTCAATTCCTCTTTCTTTGGTGTAGGAGGAATTAATGCTATATCCTTATTGTTTTCTGACTTTGTCTCTGACTGTAGATCCAAGGTGGAAGGTTTCAGCTCACGAAAAATTACACTCCTGCTATATACAACCTTCTCTGTAACAGGATTCCAAAGCTTGTATCTTTTAATGTTAGCACTATAGCCAATAAAAATACATTTGACAGCCTTATTCTCCAGCTTAGATCTTTTCACATCTGGCACATATGCATATGCTTCACAGCCAAAGACTCTAATATGTCTAAGAGAGGGCTTCTTACTAGACCACGCTTCCAAAGGTGTCTTCTCAACAAGAGCATAGTTTGGAGACCGATTAATTAAGTAACATGCAGTAGCAGTAGCTTCAACCCAGAACTTCTCTTCCAAACCAGCACTACTAAGCATACTTTGTGCTCTCTTCATCACTGTCCTATTGAACCTTTCTGCAACTCCATTTTGCTGTGGAGTATAAGGTGTAGTCTTGTGTCTTTTCATCCCATGGTCTTTACAGTATCTTTCAAATTCATCAGAACAGAATTCACCGCCATTATCAGTCCTTAAGCATTTTATTTTTCTACCAATCTGATTTTCAACAAGATTTTTAAACTCCTTAAATCGACTGAACACTTTTGATTTACTTTTCAAAAAATATACAAATACTCTCCTTGAATAATCATCAATGAACGACACAGTATCTTGATTTAGACAATGAAGGAACATTCACTGGACCAAACACATTTGAATGAATATAATCTAACAAACCAAAAGATTTAAGAGGATTGTCATAAAATGAAACACGGTGCTGCTTTCCATATATACAGTGTTCACAGAATTCAAATTCGAAATTACAATCTTCAAGCCCCTCAACCAGATTTTTGTTCTTCAAGGTTTTTAAACCTTTCTCTCCTATTGGCCTAACCTATGATGCCAAAGCATAGTCTTCTCTGCGGGAAGTTTTGCTTAGTAGAGTTTATAATTAGGGATATTTCCCTCTTTACCTCCATGAGTAGCTTTTCGGTGGCTTGAAGAGATGCTGTTACATTGAACAATTTGTGCATCCCGACATGCAGTGCCCTGGCCCCAGGCACCTCTAGCCCGGCACCATTGAGACTCGTCATCTTGCAGCCACTTCGATAGCAAGACTTGTACTCCGATATCGTTAAACTGCTTGACGAAAGTAGATTAGAGCGGACACGGTATGTGCATAACATCATTGATCCTTTATTCTACCAGCCGAGGGAATTGGATTCGACTCTTCCCGCGGCCAACAATTTCCAAGTTTGGATCATAGCAAAATACACCCCTTTTCCACCATATTTTTCATACTTTGTAAAGACCATTCTCGTGAGATCATCATGTGGAATGATGCTCAGGGAATCAATCAACCCGGACATCATGATGCGAAGTAATAGGAGGCTGCAATAAAGTGCATCACTATGAGAAGAACCATTATGAAAAGAGCCGCTTCTTCTTTTTCTCCTCTTTACAATTCTTTTAGGACATGACGAGGGTTGCCTGGTTCCAGCACTTCACCCATGGGGCTTGCTTGCGGGGGCTGATCTCCCCTCTGATTTTGATTTGGACTTCTTGCCTTTCTCCTTTGACCTTCCTCTGACAGCAAGAGCCTCCTTCACCATCTCAGAAAACTTCCTTCTCATTTCTTCTAACAGCAAAGAATCAACATCTTCCATCTTGAAACTGGATGTTGTACTCCCAATAGCCATCACCAGATGATCCCAAGAGTTTGGCAAAGAACACAACAGAAGCATACAATGATCTTCTTCTTCAATCTTTACATCAACAGATGTTAATTGCGCGAGCAGCATGTTAAATGCATTCAAATGATCAGCTACAGACCCTCCTTCCTGCATTCTCAAAGAGTAGAGCTTCTTCCTCAGGAACAACTTATTCACCAAAGATTTCCCCTGATAAATAGACGCCGGTCTCTTCCACAAAGAAGAGGCAGTCTTCTCTTCATGCACATTGAGAAGAACTGAGTCTGCCAAACAGAGCCTTATCAGCCCCTTAGATTTTCTATATGCAAGGTCCCAATCTTCTTGCTTCATGCCTGTAGGTTTAGTTCCAGACACAACAATCCAAAGATCTCGATCTACTAAGAGATCCTCCATCTTGAGTTTCCATAACTCAAAGTTATTGCCATTGAATTTCTCTATTTCAATCTTCCCAAATGAACTAGACATCTTAATATGTAATTAGAAATAACAATCTCTACAAGACTCCCACTGAATAGGAATTCACACAAAAACCAATGTACCCCCCAAAGGATAACCCTGGCTGGCGGGGGCTTTGATACCGCCCGCGGAAAATTAGATCTGAGAAACAATTCTCCTAGCACGTCAATGCCTGCGGAAAGAATCACGAGATACACTTTAAAATTTACAATTACAGTCAAGTTAAGATGCACTATGAAACAGATTACAAAAACAGAGTTTTGACAATCACATAAGAACACCAGATATACGTGGGAAAACCCTTACGGGAGAAAAACCCACTACACCAAGAGAAATCACTTTGTATTACAGTAATAAAGATTACATACAAATTTCCAGACTTATCTTTATGGTGTCATTATACAGTAGCATTCACCATGAACATTCTTCGAATAGAAACCTTTCAAGTTACAGCCTTTACAGATTAGAATACATTCACTGGTCAACAACAATTTGTCGAATCAATCTTCGAACCAACCAATAATCCAACCCGATCACAATCTGCAATCACAGAGTATATCCATGTCGAACTCTGTCTGTAGAACTTCCTTACAGAACTGTCACAACTAACTATCTTCCAACTGTTCACATTCGGCTCCTCCTATTCGTCCATGAGATGCCACATCGGAAGGTCTTACTTGGTCAACAAAAATCGCATTGTGTTGGCATCTCGGTGAGACACTAACAGTGTCTCGCCGATGCCACATAGCTTTCATGCCGATGTCGCCAAGTCTCAGTTATCGCTAAGACGTTCTATCGAGCTCCATAAGTTACACCGAGTCACCAAGCAGTCGCCTAGACCTACCACTTTCGCCAGGAGATCATAGCGAGTCACCAAAGGTATACCGAAGACACAAGTCATATTGAGCTCCAAAGGATAGTCGGCAAGACATACCGATCTCGCCAAGACCTCATATTGAAGTCTTTGAGTCATGCAGCAGTGTGTTTTCCATTCGGAGTGACTATCGCTTTTGGGTGAGACGTTATATAGATAAACAAAGTCACGACGATCTCAACATTCCTATCGGCAAGACTTACCGCTCGCCAGGATGTTTCACCGAGCTACATTAAGTTACCCCGATAGCCATAGGCTATCGGCAAGACATTCTCCAGTCGCTAAGAGTTTTCTCCGATCGCTTTGAGTTACACCGAAGGCTAACACTTGAGTCTTCATTAGTAAGACATATCCACATTGGTAGGACTTCTTACCGATGGCATTTCCTTCGGCCAAGTCTCCTCGATGAATACAAACCAAACACTATCGGCGTGACATTTGCTTTCGCTGAGATGTCTTCCCGGATCATTAGAGTTACCCCGAAGACTTCAATACATACACTGTCGGTGAGAGATTAACACTTTGCTGAGACTTCTTAGTGAGAACCCTCAGTTATCCCGAAGCCCATAGTCACCAAGAGTCTCCCTGATATACGATTGAATGGACTTTCGGCCAGAGGTCTTCCGAGCGCTAGGAGATCATAGCAAATACAGTATGTCACAGCGATAGACTCCACAGTGTAACCTTTTGGCAAGACAGTAACAAGGTCACAGCGACCTGTTCAAAACTGAATGAATCAAACTACTAGTCAGCCAAACAATGAAGATGTCACACCGACTTGGCTCTAATGGAGGTTTCAGCCTATATTGTTTGAGGCACATATTTCCAACAATCTCCGTGCTTGTAGGAGAAGGCTGATCATAATCTTCCAATTGCATTGGTTCCATATCTCTAAGTGGAGAAGGAATTCTGACTTGCTCCGAAGACTCTTCTTCCATGGCTAATATTTCATCTATATTTCTGGACGTAGCCAAATGAAGGGGCCTGGATTTGTGCTTCTTTTGAGAGGGTCCTTCATCTACTGCTTTATTCTTGTTCTGCTTTGCAGAGTCATCAATCTCTTTTCTCTTTCTCAAGTTGGCGGCATCCGTTGGTCCATCTCCACAAGATGCATCGGCATTTGAGGAACAAGACTCTATATCACCCATCAATTCATATGTGAATTGCACATTTCTCTGCCGTAGAACTTGTACTTGTTGGTCTATCCACCATTGGGAATATTTGAATACAGGCCGCATGAATGTCGCCAGGTCACCTAGCTTAGGCTTAGACCATCTCATAGGAGGAAGCGGTTGACTTTCATCAAAGCCCTACTGTATGTATACACCATCATCCAGCTGATCAGGTACTCGAAAGAGTTCTGTCGCTCTTATCATATTCAGCGGCAATCTTGACCACAGTCTTTTCCTCACATCATATTCATCAACTGCATTGGCCTGAAAATCTTCTAAGTCTATCCTATGCTTATATTTTTCTCCGTCCACAGTTCCAATGTCATGGAGTGGATCAAAGTCACTCCTGGGCTTGTCTGATATGAACGGGTATTTTTGCATCTCTAGTCGAGCACTCTCTGCTGCTTGCGCCGATGGACATGATTCTTCCATATTGCCAATGAAGAACAAAAAAGTGATAGTTGCTTTTTGTTTCGGCCTTTGGATATTCTGATATGTCTCCAATTGCCTTAGAACTTCCAACAAAACCATTTTGTTGGTCGGATAAATGGATAGTTTGTAAGGGCGTCCTGCAAATCCTTGAATCCTGATGTAGGTAAATTTGGGAAATTGGATGAACCAAAATCCATATCTGCTAATCAGACTCTTGGCTTCACGGGTGAGCCTCTGATGTGTCCTGCCTTGGAGAAGTCGAGTGATATACATAAGAAAGGCATCATGTGCTCGTTTGAAGTGTGACTTCTCCTTCAACTGCAACTGTGAATAGCAATCGTAGGACTTGAACTCTCCTTCGCCGTTTCCGACTACACCTTTGCAAATCAGGCCAGTATATTTGTAAGTCCTTGCAAGCAGATATATGACGTAAGAACTCATATGAAAGGTCTTGGTTTTCTCCAGGTTGACCAACTGCTCATGGAGACTGTCATTGATCATTCTAGACCATTTAAACATCTTCACCCCGGAAATTATTTCATCAACGAAATAATACATCCAAGTTTCAAAAGGCGCACCCTAAGGATTGCCTACCATTTTATTCAGCAACAAGACAATATCTCTGTATCCTTCTTTAGAATCAGTTCTGGTCAACTTTTTCGGCATCTTTTTGGTAGTAGGTCTGGGCTTCAACAACTGGGACTTATTTATATTTGATGCACAAAGATCTTGCTGATCTTGGTAAATTTTAAGTGCATCATCTTTGGTTCGATAAGATGTCCGGTTGTAAGCTGGAATTCCAAAGGTTTCTTGTATGGCTGGCTCGGTCAAATATGCCAGTACTCTTCCATCAGGTGCTTCTATCTGTCTTTCTTGTGCATTATAATGCAATGCACACTCTACCATGAGCTCTAGACACTCTTTTGTTGGCGGAAATCCAGCTGCATGAACAATACTGTTGCACATCATCCTTCTTGCAATTGGCGTAGGCAACCATTCATCACTTTCATACATTCTTTTCTTGAAATCATCGAAGTGAACATGGCCAAGGTTGGTGTCCACAATGTTCTCCCATTTGGATTTGATCTTTGACTGCGGCTGTGCACCTTTACTTGCGAACTTCATTTTTATTCACTTGAAAATAAATGCGCGAAGATCTTGTCATGTCCCCATCCTAGTCAGCGCAGCTGGTGACAGGGTTAGCCTATCATTTCGATCCTCGTAGGCTGACAGGAGTGTGCAGAGGATCATTTGGAGCCGTTGCTCAGTGTTTGGTAGCTCCAGTTTGCAGTTGTATCAGGTTGGGCCTTCGCAGAATCTTCCAGTGAGCATTTTCAAGAAACTTTCTATTTTTAGAAAGTTAGGTCAGGCGGAAGCTGCTATTTCGGGCAGGGCACCTGGTTCAGCCTTTCAGCTCAGAATCGACCCAGTTCAGCAGTTGGTTGTTTAGACAGAGAAATAAGGAGTATTTAATGGATTGTTAAATATTTAATATTTTGACTTTATAATAAAGTCACTTTATTGAAATATTTAAATATTTAATTATTTGGCTTAATTATAAAGTATTTGTTATACTTTATAATAAATTATTAAAATGTGACTTAATGAGTATTATATATTCATTAAAAGTGGACGCCAATAATTAATTATTTCTCCTAAGTCAAAAGTGCAAATTAAATCATTAATTTAAATGATTTATTAAAATGGAGATTGGGTCGAATTTTCTTCAAGGCAATATATACCTTCTCAAGGCAAAATCGAACTATCCTGATTATTATTCAATTTTGTCTTCTGGCATCTGAGCTTTGGAGTTTGCAAACCCTAGGGTTTCTGGCAGACGATCATTTCTGGAGAACGAAAACTCTTCAGAGATTAGGCAGACTGAGGCTGTGAAATACCAGCTGAAGCTTGCACTTGGTGATTTCACACAGAGATCACAGATTGTGCTTATTCATCCATCTAGGCAGAGGTTTTCAGAGATAATCATCAGCAGACAGAGACGACTTGAGCAGAGATCAGTTATCAGTGTTCTGGCACAAATCCCAAGGAGGCCGTACCTTTTTCCTTATTGCTGCAGCAGGCCGTACTTCTGTACTTTTTAGGCCGTACTTACCTATCTTCTGAGGAAACGCCTTCATCATCTGTTTCTGGTGATTCTACATTGGGGCGCTTGGTTTACTGGAATCTTTGCATTGAGATTCGAGCTGGAAGATCCTTTATTAATTTCTGGCCGTACCATTATCAGCTACAGCAGCCGCCATCCCGGTTTTCAATGAAATTTATTGTATTTAGTTCTTGTTCAGATTTTATGTATTGCAAAGCTCAGGAGAATTGAAATAAATGAAACGCCTTGCATTCTGAGCATTTCCCACATATTTCTAGGCTTATTTGAATTTTTATGAATTTATTTAGCATTTCTAGAAAAATCGCAATTTTCCATTTTGCCTGAAAAAACCTCAAAAACACAAAAAAACCGAAAATTTGCAAAAACATTACAAAAACAATTAGGGTTTCAATTTGAGAACCACCAGG